>DVQP01002074.1:0-13377 GCA_018231745.1 Danaus eresimus
GATATAAATGTTACATTTATTTTGTAACAAATACGATTTCAACAGGAAATTTGCACATGACTTTAAACAAAACCTAATCTTCATATATACTGATAGAAGTTACAAAACACAATTGTGTAATAAATTATTGTTAATTTTAACTATCAGCAGAACCGAAATCTACTATAAAAATATAATCAAAAGCCTCTCAAAATTCCTAATTAATTTTAATTATAACACATATTATGCTTAGCAATTTGTAGAAAATATAATGTTATATATATTATGCATATATATGACATATACGTACCAAAACTCTTCCTCCCTCCCGGCGCCGATTCTCATCTGCTAGTTCCTAATTAAGTTAGGTTATATAACAAGATGCTCCCATTTAGATAAAGTAACTTTCAGTCCGCAGCTCCAACTTGGGTTACTTAGAGCTTAATGCGTCTTAACTATGTGAGAGCAGACTTTAATTTTCATTCAATTAATCTAATTATATGTATTATTATACCAGATAAAAATTTACGTCAGTGCCTTAAATCAAAGAATTTTAGTGACAATTTCTACTGTTACTGGATGTACTAATAATTTTAATCATTAGTTATTTAAAAGAAAACTCTAATTTTAATATAATTAAGTTATGTGTATTGAGTCTTAAGTAATGTATTTAGAGTACAAGAAACGAAATTTTTCAAATCAAGTGTTTTAAACAGTTGATTCATGTTAACCGTTATAGTTAGAAAGTTGTGAATGATTATAAAAATACGTTTAGTATTTTTTATAAATTATTAACAGACGTACATATACAATGATATATGAAACTATAATATTATGAATTACATATAATTATTTTTGTTATAAATAACAAAGCATTGCTTTTATCTTCTCAAGCAGAACTTAGTATATTAATATAATTAGCAAAGTTCTTTCATTCTGTGACGCGTTCTTAGGGCAGGTGTACATTATTAATACAGTAAACTTTTAATTGAATTCAATGTTTACACAGCTGTAGCGTTCTTAAGCATCATTAATATTTAATATACCAAGTGCATTAATGTAAGATATATGTAAAGACTGATATAATAATATTTGCTAAATACTTATTATAAATATATATATGAAAATTATGAAAGGAATTTAAAATGTAATTGTGTTGTTTAAATAAATCCGGGTACAGACCTATATACGAAGAGCGGTCGATGAACTGTTCTCATCAAATGGTCACCGTATGTCGGTCAAGGTCCCTCGGTTCGAAACTCTTGTTTGTTTCAGACACTCAAAGGAAATACACACAAGTGTATCAAAAGGAAAACTCCACCCAAGTAAGATACTACAACTACAACTATTTGTAATTAAAGTAATTATTCAATGAAAAAAAAATTATAATTTTATATATAATAGCTGTATGACGTATAAAAAAGTAACATTGTAACTTACAAACGTTCCTTCAATTACAACATTAATATATGTTCTAATCAAATTTTGTCTCATTAAGTACGACGGTTACCGAGCCCTCTTTATTACAGTGGAATAATACTGGGTAATATCATAGTTACTTAATCAATTCCTTTGTTGGTAGAATCGAGCCGCAGTGGGTGGGGTTGATTAAGAAGAATATTGCTTGATTACGCCCTTGAAGTATGACGTACGTACTAACAGAGATATGGACCTTGCAATACGATTTACTGGAAGGGATATGATATTATTTCTTATTTTTTTTTATTTATGAATGATATTTTCTTGTCAGTATATTTTTTTAGTATTATTATATACAAATATAAATTTGAGAATCTGGGGTATAACATATTTTTATGAAATAAAATCCCATAAATGTCCATGAAAGAGTAAACAATTGTATCATGAGAGTTCATAACGGAACAAATAATTTAGAAAAAAAGCTAACCATTACTTTTTATCATAATTGCGTATATTAAATATCTCATTACATAAAAAAATCATTTTGCAGTTAGACTATAACAATGATCTGAACATGTCTGGTCAGGTCATTGTTATTATGGAAAACTTTTATAAGAAAAATTATTTAATTTTGTTTTATTTGCATGGGAAGCTTCTAGACCATCGTATTTCGATTTTGAATAAGATAGTAAAATATAAAGACATTCTATACTACACCAAGTATATACCACGCTGTAAAAATGGCACTGACGTAACAGACAATCACACAACTGACATAATATTGCTTGGTTCAAACTCACCAACTTTAGGAACGTAGCAACGATGCTTTCTTTAGTCTACCTTCCTTTCTATCTATACAAATCCTAAGTATCATTAAAATACATCGAAGGCAACAATTACAACACCTAACACCTCGTATCAGATGAAATTTTTTGTCGACCGTCTCTCTTACCATTAAAAATGTGTAATGTGAGTGCCACTTCCATTAAAGTTTTGTCATTTGCATTGTCTAAGTCATACAATATTTATCATAGCGACACTGCGGTAGTGTGCGTAATGGATGTCTCCGACGAATGTCTCTGAAACTTATCAAGAGCTAATATTCGATTTAGACACAATTACAGAACATATCCGATTAGGATATGTGTATATTGGGTAACTTCATAGCGTAAATTTATTTTTGGCCATAGAAATGTAATTTGTTGATAATTACATGAAATTTTATTATAATACATAAAACTTAGTAATTAGGTAATAAAACTATAATTTGATTATATTAATACTGTAAAAGTAATAACTATTTCTTTAATTCTGATTTTTTATCATTAACGTATAACCATATCCCGAGAAGGTACGTGAATCCTCAAAATCATGTCACAATTAATTTGCTTCTCAATCTCTGAACCGTAATGAAATGTCCAAAAATGACATCACACCCGCACAAAAGCCGCTAAATGTAACCGCATAGAGATTACACCGATCTTTTGTACCTTATCTCACTTGCGGAAATCTCACTAACGACCTCCACTCATCTCATAGCGACACAATGGACGGACGAATTGAAACTCGGCTTAGACAAAGCCAATCGTGGGGAATGAACGAAACGGACGGTCAAAAGGTTCTTGTAAATCGGACGTAAAGATAGGACGGTTTACTAGATAAATTGCTGATGTTAAAATACTTAACGTTGTACATATAAATTTCATATATCTTGTTACAAAATTAGAACTAGATGGCGCTGTAAAATTTGGGACACGATCCTGTATAATAAATGTACATGTTTATTAAAAAGAATAATGTTCTACAATATAATCTAAAATATAATTCAAGGTAAACGACTAACAAAAATATAGACCAGTGACGTCACTCTATAAGTATTGTTTCGTGGGAGTAAATGACTAAATCACGTCTCAAATTCCTGCTTGTCTAAACGTTGATTAATCATCCGTCTACTCAGAAAATTCCTATATAATCTAATCGCTACATTATTTTTTTATATAATTCACGTATGTTAGTTACATCGAGATTTTTTCTATCAATAAGGAGGCTAGAGATCTTTAATATTAAGGTATGTTAAACAAATTATTCGGATAGCCAATTAGCAACATTTTTTTTTATAAATTTTATATAACCCCGCACAATACAAGTGGCCTCAATGTGGTTTATAATTAAAGTGTTATTAGCGAAATTAAAATAATCGTCATAACAGTGAGGTGGGCGACCGAAATCCGTAGAAGGCCACAACACTAATGAGAAATAAATTGTCGCGGCAATCCACAGTAATTAGTGCAGTGTTTGCTCATTTGAAGCAAGCGTGACACTTAAAGTTCGTTGAAATTTAAATTAAGGTGCGTTTCCCGTCAAGTTTCCGTACTCTTATAAAAAATATGTATTTAATTTCATATCACGTTAAAATAGATTCAAAACAGTAATTTATATATCTATAAGATATACGTCACTGCAATGCAAGGATGTTAACGAAGACACAAAAATATTTTAATAAAAATCCTTTATATTACACAAATAGGTATAAACATTAAAATAATAACACAGGAAAACAAAGCTTAAACATAGAAGTTATTAAAATGTTTAATTATAGGAACGGTAAGCGGACGTAATCACTGTGTGCGGTACAGTTTGTTAGGAACATAGTTATTACAAGATGAAATTATACATAAGTAGCGATTACAAAAGTAATTAACAGTCGAATATTAAATCCGAAGGTCGGATGGATTGGATGTTTCGTAGCATTTAGTTATAATAACCTGGGAACTATAGTCAGTAATTTTATTAGTACAATTATATTACATCTTAGTCATCATTATAATGTCAACAAAAAAGAATAAATTTAATTGTCTATAATTTTTATGTTTGAAATGCTGTAGTATAATACATTTCAATATGGTGAACATTCTTTAACTGCATACAATATATAAAATCCAAATTTACTGAGCACCAAAAGACTGATTCTTTTTATGTACACCCATCCGCCTGAGAGCACCTTTCATGGCCACTGAAACATAAGGTTTTTGTCTGGTATACTGAGTTTGTTGAAAATATTAAAGTAAAATAATATACATACAATAGTCATCGCTCATTTAAAACGATTCAGAGACCTTGATAAAATTAATTGCCAGCGATTTATATTATTGTCGCAAAAAAAAAACACTTTTTCATTGAAATATCACGCTTTGACATTTGAACAATAGTTTGAATCAGAGCGGTGTGTAATTATAGTGCAGTTACTATTTACAATGTGAATAATTATTGCAGTTGCCCCCGTGACTGAAATAATAATAATTGCTATTCAAAATATAGCGAACAAAATACCAACTGAGGCTGGTTTGACCGGTGTCAGATGCTATGATTATTACATGAGAGTTTAGAAAATGCTATTCGGTTTTGTTGGCTTTTGTTCAATGTTTGTCATTAATGATTTCCCCGACATAAACTGTCTCTGAAATGTTATACTCTGATTTTAGTATGGCTTATGATCGAGTGTAAATTTATATGATTTTGGTGTTTACAATATAAGAACAAAAATCCAAAGGGAAGCCCAACGAATATATTTATCGCATAATCGGATATAGATAGAAGAGAAAAGTTAGCATTCCACAGAGATAACCCTCGCACCGTCTATATTTTAGTTGAGACGTCGTGTCGATGACACCGCATTGTGATATATCGACCACTGTGAGAGGTGCAAACAACTCACTAGGCACGCCTACAGGCTACAATCTCTACAAAAAAGAAAACCATCTCTGTGCAGTACACTAGGACGCAATATAGCACAATTTTTATCTTGCAGATTTATACGAGGTACACACATCGTAATGCAAGCTGCATCTGAGTCTGTGTGCGCGGAGGCTGTGCGTGTGTGCTTGCGAGATGCGAGCGCGAAAGTTTTGCATATGTGTAATGTTTCGAGATATACAGGTGACACAGGCGATACGCGGTAGGCGGAGCCGAGAGAGGGTGAAACCTATCGGAAAGAGATGGCGGACGGGCTATGATAATGATGTTATAGCTTTCTTGATGTTCGCTCTCCTTAGTTTTATTATTTCTCGATCTACTTATAAGGCGATATAAATGTTGAGTGTGAGCGCTTTTAAAATACGTTTATTGTGTCGTTATAGCCCCGGCCTAAGGAAAGCAAAAAGTTTAGTATGAAGATTTAAGATTTCATATAGTAAGATCTATTGTTGCTTCTTACGACTTGATAAGACTTTATAACATGACTTTAGCCACCTACTCGTAATTGCATAAAGTATAAAAGCCGGGTGAGCCTACTTTTATCATTTTATTTATTTATATGGACAACCTCTATAGAAGACGTATGTATGTAACTATATGAATCATTTAAAATGTTAATAAACACAACGTCAGTATATGTATGTTCTTTGTACGGGACACAAGAGTGAAGTACTGTAAGCTCCGTTTAATTAAAGCAACCATTTCATCACCTCAAGCCATCACAAATGTAAAGGCAATTTTAATTATGAAAGCCTGTTGAATATCACCGAGCGAATGAACCGAGGCGTTAAGTAACCGCAGGCTAAATGAATTGCAATACAATATTATGATGGTACAGACAGACAAACAGAGAAAATTAAAGAAATACAGAGAGAATCTTGTTCTGAATTTGCATTTCTTCCGTTTTGTTGTAAGCTTAACAACAATTTTTATTTAAAGCCTTATGAAAAAACTTCAATAATATGCTTATTAAAGTATTTTGGTATCAATTGTGTAATTATTGTTTCGATTATATAATATAATCTTAATGTTTATAAAGTTAATTATATTGGAAAACATGTGAACTCGAACAACGTTTAATGTGTTTTGGGATATTCCAAACTATCTCAATGTAATAAAATTAAAAATATAATTTATTATTACTTCTTTAATTTGTTGTTGATGGTAAGGGGATACAAATTAAATAAATACATACAGTAAACAGGTTAATGCTGCTGACCTTACAAATATTATAATATTACCTTTTGTTGTGTATCCTCATTCATTACGTGTCCATGTTGACGTTGCAGTTTACTTTTATATTTATTTTATTTTTCAAAGAACCAACTATATTATACAGATATATTAATCATAATTTCCAAAATAATAATAGTAATATTATTGTGCTTAAAATAAATAAAATAGATTACAATAATTCAAACTCTTAAGTGAGACAAAGAAAAGTCACGAACAATCTAAATAAATATAGACTATAATTCATATTTGTTATATGTATTCCACATAATGTATCTCGTAAAAAAGCATTAAAACTTATTCGTAACTTAAAATATTTGAAAACAAAAATATATAACTTAAAAGATCCTGCAATAGTAATGAAGAATCATTAATTAATGTGTATTAAACATTTATCAGGTAGCAAATTGAATTAAGAAGCTATTTTATTATTAAACAATAATAAAATTGTTGCATACTTATAGTAGTCTTGTCTTAAGTGCATAGATAGAAAATATATTGTGTTAATATGAAAATTTTCTCTAACACTTAAGAAAACGTCTGAGGGAAACGTAATACATGACAAGTCACCTACAAAACAATGAAATAGTATAATTAAAACAGTACATGTACTAAGATTATTCTTTTTTTTTATTTATTCATACAGAATAAAAGTATATAATTAGCCCTACGTTACTATTTTTAAAATCCTTCTTAATTATTCTTGGTATTTTTCGGCGATTTTAAAAATAAAAGTACACAAAATAACCATACAAATTAGAAATATATCGAAATTATTAAGCAATTTTAATGAATTTTCTTTTAAAAGAACTACTAAAAAGATAATAGTTTAATAGAATAATTTATTAGTAACCTTTAATGTTAAGCTTAGCTAAAACAAAAACCTATTTTAACCCAAATAACATTATTTGATAAACATCCCTAATACCCCGGAAAATGAATCCATTAGAAGCTACAGAATGAATGGTACAACCCCATACAATTTCTCACAATGTAAAAATAGCTTAAACAGTAACATTTTCATTTCTCAATAAGTAAATGCTATTCAGTGACAATAAAACTCAGTGTCAACTTTAAGAACATACATAATACGACAAAACAATGTCAACGCTAAAATATTTTTTATCATCCTCGTGAGTCGGTGAACAATACCAAAATGTTTTGAACAACTGGACATTGTTATATTGTTTCTTCGCTCGTTTTTTAAAGAAAAAATGTTTAAAGTGGCCACCCCAGTGGCCTGAGCATCCCAACATTTCGACACTAAAACTTTGATTTACGACTCTCGCCCGCCGATTGCGCACTAAAACAGTACTTACGTCACTTTCAATTTTAAAGGTGGGCTGTCTTTAGACCCATGTGTAATAAAACAAATTTACGCGACAAAATCAAATTGTCAGATAAATAGTCTTACAATATTTTCTTGTTCACATTTCGTAGTATAAACACGAGAAACTGTTTATGAAATAAGTAAATCGTACAAAATGGAATATTATATCAATAGATATAATAGGTAAAATATAAAATCAAATAAGTCCAGACCGCAAAATGATAAAACATTTTTTTGCCGTTTAAATTATCGGTATTACAGAGCTATGTAAGAAGTGGCCAACTTAAGTCGAACCTCTTTAACGGCTCCTGTAATAAAACTCGATTGTCCGTGTTACGCAGTAAAACGTCCCATTCTTACCACTAATATATTATTCATAATCTAATATGGCTTTAGTTATAGTAAATATTAGTGACATATAATCATTTTTATATTTTTTGGAACATTACTAAAAAGTATTTTGGAGTTTCTCTAACATCAGGCAGAGGACTATAATAATGTGGTGATGTCTTATCCCAACAAAATAATAAAAATCAGGTTACAAGTTTTCCGTCGGGAATATAATCCCATAGAAATCTTTAAATTTTAGCTATATGTCATAGCTTCAAAGTTTTTTTTTACTTATTAAAGTGATTAGTACAAAATGGTTAATGTTGTTTTTATAAAAATCTTATGTATGTTTATTAACAACCTTGCTAACAAGTTAGTATTGAATAAAATTCTTATAGCTCTAATTACAAATAAAGGAAGCATATCGGTATTTCGTACTCGTAAAATCTATCTCTTAATATCTGCTTTGTAATGGTCACGAACATCTTATTACAATATTAAAAGGCTGACAGCCGACACGTACTTCCGGTCCATATGGCAATACTTAATTTAACTAGCGTAACGTGTGGACACCTGAGATTCGGGTAATCTTATTACTTTTATTATAAATCAGATTTCCTATAAAACTGGTTAAAAGTTTGTAAGGCTATTATTCTTTTATTCTTTTATGTTTTTCATTCAATATGTGACACAAGGAACGACCTGGTTTAATATTTAATAATATATCAACTGTTCATTCCTTAAGACGAAAATAAAGTTAATAAAAATTATAACTTACTTATACTTTCAAGAACTCTTAAAAATATGGACTTATTTAACAGAACATTCTATCGAACGTAAGGTACTTTCGAAATCATTCCATAAATATTTAAGTCGAAACTCCCTCTATATTTTTTTTCTTCTCCATAATGTATTGCTTAAAAACCTTTGGCATTATTTAATTACGTCGATCATTTAAACAGGCCGAGAAAACACATTCATTCACTCATTCATTAGTTCGTTCACATACGTTCATAAACAAAAGGTCTTTTATCCGACTTAAAGTTTAAAGACAGGTTAAATGGCCGGTAGTACTTAAAACTGAATACTGGGCGGGGATCGGTGTTGTTAGTACAAAACTGAACGAATAATTAAATGAGCTAACTTATAATTACCAAGCATAATGCGTCATATATGAATATTTTTTGTTTGAACGTTTAATGTAAAGATTATATAGGATTTAGTAGTCCAAATGTGGATGAGGGAATATTAATAACGTACATTGATAATTTTTGTTGCATAATATATTTTTATAGTTATATATTGAGCTCATTATTTGTGTATGAATCTTTGTTATTTATTTATCATGAAGCACAGTAATATCCAACATAATGATACAAATACTTAGCAGCAAAGAACTAAATAAAAGCCATCTGTGCTCGATAAAGGACTAGCAATTTTATTTGCAAGTAAAACCTCTACGACATTTATCAGCTCGGAGTGTTTACTCATATCTGTATCGAGACGAGATGAAGCGAAGTGAGATTTATGTTTCAGAAAAATCTCTTAATGGACCCGCGCATGCTCGTCCAAGATAAATGTTCAATTTTAACTTTGAGAACGCAACTAAAGTTTTGACTTCGCATGATGTATGTATTTATACCGTTGCGATAATGTGTCAATTGTTTCGTTATCTTCATAATAAGGACGGCAAATGATATGAAGTGTTTTATATGCATCGTCCGTTCTTTATAACCATATTTACATTTTAATAAAATCGTCTCAAGATACCTAAACTCTAAGTAAGTAAATAAACAAATGTAATAATTTATTTTAATATTACTCTTCATATAAAAGTTGCCGCATTGGGCAAATATATATTTTATTTTTAATTATCGTACTTTGTGAGAAGTAACGTCGGAGACAATGTGAGAGGACATTAACGTTCCGAGCAAATTGGAAGTCTTAAGTGCTCCTACAATATGGTGTTATGAACAATGCGCATCGCACTTTCAGGCAAAACATTGGTGGACGCTATAATTTTTCCACATTCATACAATAAGGGCCGCAGTCAATGAGTCTAGCCTCCTACTTGTACAAGTAAACTTTATACGCACACTAACGCACTCCCCACTCGTTTAAGGCTGAAGAGATCGCGTGCAGAAAGTTCACACACGCACACATCGCCGCGTGGCCGGCGCCCTAAGCTGTGGTCAGTACTAACGCAAACTGTGTGACGGACACACGAAAAACGAGCTGAAAACGGAACGCAAAAACTTGCAAAAACATAAAGGATTATTCCGGAACGCATAATCGTACCGATCCTGTTTGATACTTGCTCGAATGTAAATGTGACAGCGTCTGTGTTCGACCGTTCGTTCGTTCTTTATGATCATCTGTCAAAACTGAGATACATGTGACGTTTTGTTTCTGGAATGTAAACAAAAGTTGACTCTTACAGTTTGAAATTTATTTAGACATTATTTACGACGTGCGATGCGGGAGTTACGTGAGTTATGAACTTGAATATGTAAAATTAATTGCACCGCAAAGTGTCGCAGAACGTTTGTTTGGATTATTTTTAATGAGTAAGTAATGTGCTGTTGCTCCGTATAGAACACATTAAGTTATGAGGTAGCTTTCATAAACGTCGTCATGAACGATTAAATATGTTCTCATGTTTCGACTTTATCGCGCAAATTTGTGTGCGGAGCAAAATGTGAGCAATTGTGAGTCATGCATGTAACCGATTATCATTAATAGTAATGTCCAATTTTTTATTTGCTTCTTTTGACAATGCAAATGAAAATAAATGTTTTTGACCACATGAGCATGTTTTAATAAATCTTTTTTAATAGCTCGATGAATAATTGATCGAAAATATTTATTTTTATTATCTTATTGTGAAATTACATACTATATAATCAGTAATTCTTCATTTGCGGCCAATGTGGTAATCCTATAGTCACGCCACTAATCCTTAGGGGTGATGTCCGGTAACACCAAAGTTAGCGATAGGGTTGACACCCTTCAAGCGCTAAGTTCCTTATAATATTAAATACGTTGTGTCATATTCTATTCTACATTCCTTCATTTATACAAACATTGCTTTGAAACTTTTATTTATATCAATGTTATATTGAAAACTAAAACATCTGTATTGCATCAAAATGGAAATGAAGCAGTACCATCCCTTAAATTGTAAATATCCGTTAGTAACTAAGACGACTTACCACCTAGCAAAACGGCTACTTTTACTCAAAACCAAATCACAATAAATAAGATAAGATGAAATAGAGAATTAACCTTGTTAAAATTTTATTTTGGTGCTAGGTAAATTATGAAGTAAACGGTAAAATGAAAGCGTTCAACCCTATGTTAGTGGATATACATAGAAATATTTGAATGTACGAAGACATAACGTGTGCTTCTTCCGAGTAATAATTGCATTCCATCAGACTTAAAAGAAACTTTATTCTAATATAAGTCTAATTAAGAATACCATCGTTACTTACACTAGTAGTAAATAATATATGTAAATAATAATTCCTTAATCAAGTTACAAATCAATATATCTGTTAGTTAATGTGATATATTAAGTTAATAATACATTTTGGTCACACAAACTTGGTCCTTGTTACCCAACCTAAAGTTTTATTAAGATACAAGATAAAGACATGTTATTAGGTTCATTAACAAACCTTAAGGGTTTTATTAGAACAAAAACTATCTACGAAGACAATACAAACGGCTTAAGTGGTTTGCAGACGTCGGCATTTTCTTAATTTCTTAACAGCCGCACTCACGCAGCGAGATGAAATTAAGAAAACATTCACCGCATTAAGTGTTCTCTGTGTTGATGTGTGGAGTGATATATCGTCGGACGATGGTTTTTCTTTAATGTGTGTGTTTTGTGTGTTTTGGTAGTTGTGTTCAGGTTTCGTTTTTGGATTTTTCAAGTGTTTTACATAGTAACGTTTTGTTGTCTCGGTTTATTTTGAACGTGATGGTAGTAACATGGATATTAAAAAGTCACAACAATCGATACGACCCTGTTCAAAGATGGCACACAATTGTCATTAAATTTGAAGATAATGAAATCTTCTTTTAAGTCATTATAATAACTTTGGAAAAGCATAAAATATTCTATGTCGGTGTTTCTACGAAGGAAAATCCTTAAGCGTAGACGTCTTAGCGTCCAGCCACGAAAGCAATAAAGAGCACAAGCTTCCACGTTCATTAATTAACCCCCAATATCTTCATCTCTATCGCACTTAGGGGAACTATTTGTAAATGAGCTCACCTCTCGCTTCCTCCAGCTTTGCGCAAAAATTAACTACTACATGTTCCGCTTTCGTGCTCCCACACATCGTCCATGCAGTGCATATGCACAAACACGTACAAAGGTCCCAACTTGGTCTGGCATTCAGGGAAATTGATGTTAATAGCAATCATAATAAGATACAATTTTGATTACATTATTTTTTTTATATTTGCTTTGTGTGTTGTCTCGGGTCACTTGTGGTTAGTTTCCTATCCTCATGCAATAAATCTTGTAGTCCTCGTAATTACAATGTTCTTTTCTGTTGTGTGTTTTCATTACCTTTGGTTATTTTCTTATGAAAGTATCTGTGAACCATCTAGTCGTAGCGATACTGAAGCTTTACAGGCCTTTTCAAATGTCAGTATGAAACATACAATAAATATTGTCTCCTCAGATTTATCTGGACTGAATAACTTTTAACAATTTCCCAGGTGATTCCTTACAGAATCATAGTGTTTACAAACAAACATTTTACAGATTCGATTCTTAAATCTATTAAATACTTAAATTTATTTTTCCTGGTAGTATTTTGAAACCGTAGCAATTTTAATTTTCATTACCGGCTAGCTGGCTTGTCTAAGCACTAGTCTACTACTTATTATAGTCTTACTATAATAAGTTCAGACGTGTCTATAATTCTATTGCAGAATACTACGTGTCTACATATTATTAGTGTTAATACTTTTAAAAAAATTAGTTTCTGACGACGATATAAAAGCTACAGAGCTAACAGCATTACTCCTTAAACAATAGAAACATATATAGAAAATTGACTGTTAGTACGGCATATTGTTTTAGTTTTGTGTAAAAAAAGTTTTAGTGGAATAGTTAGTGAACTATTAACTATGACCATGATTTTCCGTTCAGTTTTTTATTATTTTTTAAGTCTTAATAATTAATTTTACATATGCATATTATAGACTCAATCTATGAGTAGTTAAAAAAATATTCTATAAAGTGAAAGGTTTTTTAAACTTATGCATATAAAATCCATCTACTGTATGAAAAACGTGCTTACGTCACTATCAAT
>DVQP01002075.1:0-13373 GCA_018231745.1 Danaus eresimus
TACAACTATAACAAATGTAAATACAATTGTAAGAAGTGGTAGGTAGGTACATAAAAGACATTTACGTACTAGTTATTTCTTTCATAAATTAAAATTATGATTCTTAGCCGAGTCCAAATCGTTTAGCTTCTCAATTTAATGTATCATCATACATTTTTAAAAGAAACAAACAAACCTAAACTTAATTAATTAAATGAATTTAAATATATATGTGTTCGTTACAAATCTCTATGGTTTATAATCTATAGTTTGTATTTCATAGGGTTGACATAAAATATCGTTGTACCGTATTACCTATAAAATGGTTAAAAGTACGGTGAATTTCTTATAACCGTTTAATTATTTAAGCACTATCATCGACCGAGACCGTTATGCGATTGTGAAATAAATACAATGACTTTTACAGTCTGCTAAACAAAATTGTTAATATCTCATTTGTGTAAGGTAATTACGGCTGTAGCGTATTGTTAGCCGAAATGCCGTGATATCAGCGGTGATTATTCCGCAACTGTGTAGAACAATGTGGGTAGGTGCCTTTTCAATAGGCTGCATTTATACTCGTTTACTCAAAATAATAATGTCCGATATCAACTAACTGTACAGTTATCCAATTTTCCTCGGTTTTGTGGTAAATTAAAGATTTTGTTGACATTTCTAATTGAACTTAGCATGATTTAAACTTTAAACTAATCACTTCTGATAAAAGTATCCTGTATAGTTTGGCAAAAGTAAGTCGCATATAATTGAAACGTTGTTTTAGAATATTGATTCATATATAAAGTTCAGTATATTTGGGTAAGTTGCGAAAGGTATATTTATATGTTCTTTGTTTATGTTTAATAGAATTAAAATTAGGTTATATCTCAAAACTAGCTTTACGTAAACCTTATAAATGACACGTAATATGCATATAGTTTAATTAATACATGCAAGCAAATTAATGGTTTCAGCAAATGTTTTGCTATGGGAATGTTACATTTACGAGATGACGTAACCGACAATGGCCAGACTGTTATTAAGGGCAAAGCTTACGTTTTAATAATCACCCACGATTTTTACGCCTCATGCCTATTTCATCCATTATTCATCGACTGTGTGAACTCTTCAAGTATGCGTGTATATATAATATTGTAATATTATTGTTTTGTCCGTTGCTTAATTGCATATTTATGTCTATGCTTGCGGATGTCCGCAAATGACATGTAATCATGGGGTTCTAGAATTTATAATAACACTAAAAATATATTCTACACTGTTAACTGTGATACATTTTCAAAATGTGACGTAATAAGTTTTTTTTATCCATTCATCAGTATCGGATAATTTTATGTTCTAATATATTTTATTAAAAAAAAATACTTTAAGGTTATTTTCTAATGTCATCTTCAAAAGATGTCAACTCGTTGAAGTGTCATGTAAAGAATCTTATTACCGTATTGAAGCCATGAACTGAGTATCATAGTTTACAGAGGCCAGGTAGAAACACAACAAGCGGGGTGAACGACTGTGAGCAATTACTACAACCGCATCATTACTGGCCTATAGTACATGCAGCTTCTGCTATCAATTTTTATAACTTTATTTATAACCTTTACATAGACTAAATTGGTTATAATTTTCACTGCAAGTGACTGTGACGTGGAATAAATTTATAATTTCGTTTTAAAAGGCTTAAAACTTTGCAATAAAAGGTATTATGAAAAATGTTAATGTATTGAATCAATTTTATCTAAGCACTGTGAAGTATAAATAACAAATTGTTTTTCGTCTCTCGTTTATCATCAGATCAGACCATTGTTAGCCATTGCTTGTACGAGATCAAAATGTATCATTTGAATACATTGTTATTTTAGCTATCATAGTACATATCGGTCGGATAAATGCTATACAACGTATTTCAATCAAGAATACCGATAAGGCGATGAAATAACAAGAAACCATGCTTTCGTAAAGTGTATAGAGTATTTGGAATTCTATTTTATAAGAATAACAATGGGAAGATGTTTTATTTAGTCTTAGTCTTTTAAAATAATACAGAAAAACATAATTATCAAGCTTTATATGAATCGTAACTAATTTTGTTTTTAAATATCAATGAAAAAAAGGCACTTTGTCAATTTGCAAGATTGACAACTACGTATATCAGAGCCATCTATACTAACGTGAAAGCACGAAACTGTTTACACAAAAGTTACCACTGGACGATATACTACGAATATTTTACATATACATATATTATTTATCGCTATGTTCGTTTTTGTATGAAAAAAAACGAGTTATAAATCACTTCATTCCGCCAGTACCGACCTATGGACGGTAATACTGTAAAAAGGGGTAATATATAGTTTTAATTGAATAAAAGAAGCTTCCAATGCAAATGTTTAATTGACAAATAAATTCAGTATATTAAATTGACATTTACACTGATATATCAGAAAGCTTGGCTTTAAAGACAAAAATTAAAAAAGAAATCTAAATGTAATAAGAATATGAGAGCGAATTATCAGCCTGTTCATATTTTCTTTTTAGGCCACAGTACTTATATAAATTCTTAATAGTAAAATACAGATTAAATATACATCTGTCAAGATAAAATTAAGCTAAACAATATAAATAATCCTTATAATCTAATACAGCATAAGTCATGGTATTAAAATAATTTAAATAGTTTAAAATGATAACTATAAAAATCACAAGAGTAATGATTAATTATATAATATATTAAGTATATTTAGTTATTGATACTAAATTCATAGGAATTCTTTATTCTATATTAATAACTGTGGAATGTCGATCATTTAAGAATAACGAGAAATAATTAAGCAATGATATCATAATTTATTCTTCTTAACATATATAAGATATAGTACGAATTTTATATATAAAGAAAAACTTACAGAAAAAACACTTAATTAGCCTCATTGCAACCATTCCATAATATTGTATGCAAATTAATATTTATATGAATATAGAATATTTCCAGAGACCGTATAATAATAAAATTGCATAAAGATCCGTTTATTTATTTCCTCTTTTCACATGATTACTGTAACACAAATAAAATATGCACTGTAAACCCTATTAATCTTCAAATGTTACAAATTTTGATATGACTAAACACATTTTTCTGAAGCAGAATCAATGCATAGACTATTTGTGAAAAAGTAGTTGAAATTAAATAGCTAATTTTAAGCAATATTTATAATTCTAAAATGCTATTATATTTCTACGAAAGGGATTTCGACTTTGAATACATGTGCAATGGTTGATGAGAATAAAATTATCACTGAATTTTAACTAAAATATTAACTTTATATATATTATTTTATATAACAATAACATTATTCCTTATACAATGTAAATTTATGTTCATTACAATTACGCCATCAACAGATATAATGCATTTATTGAGTTAGAATTCGTTTTTATGACCAAATTTCACAATAATTCCGCACACACTAAGTTAAAAGATAATATTATTTGTTAGATTTACATGATCAGAGTAAGAAATGGATCAGTCTTATACAGTTCTTGTGTTTTATTATCCAAATGTATTAAGCTTTTTATTGTTTAGGACAAACATCATAGACAGAAAAATTATTATTAATTATATACATATATATATATATATAGTGTAGGATGTATTGTAACACAGAATTCTGAACACAAAAATACGAGGTAATTGATAAACAAAATAATCGAATATAATTCATCCCTGTGCCTTTCTATACTAAAAAAAAACCCTTTCAATATATCCATCAAACGATTAATAAATGACAAAGCACAATATATATGGCAATAGATATAGAAACCAGTATAACTGGACCTCACTTATCTTGAGCGTAATACTGCTGCGCGAGGTCATTCAGTTCTCGCCGTAATTGTTGCGCCTGAGCCCTTAACGCTTGCTCTCTAGTTCGAATTACTCTGTACAGTTCCTCCTTTTCCTCTGTACGTTGTTTCACCAACCAGCGTAAATAGAGCTCTAGAAAAAAGGAGGTATTCTGAGATATTTTACATCCATACAAAAGAAAAAAATTCCAAACATTGACTAGGTTTTGAAAAGTATGTTTTCTTAATTAATACTACATAGACTAGTTATATATTTATTTACTTGCATATATTTATATATAGAGTTAACTGTTTGTGTATGTCACAAACCTTCCCATATAACATAGCTCATGGGTGCCACCGAGGGCCAGATGACGTCATGTGTGGGGTCATACAAGGGGTTGATGTACACGGTCAGCTCTTCGGGCTGGTTCATCCACGACCACAGGCTGGTCGTTTGATCGTAAACGCCCAGTGTGGCCCGCTCGCGGTCACTATCGCATAAGAACGTGCCTGAAAGATTAAAAAAGTCAAAATAAGTACAAACAATTTATATCATGAACGGAAATTGAAAGACTAAAAATATTAAAAATTTATCAAATTATTGTTTAAAATAAAATATGAACCCACCAAACTGGCTGGCGTAGGCGTGCTCGAATAACGTTATAAGGAAGCACTGTCGGTACTCGAAGCTGCATGGGAACTGCTCCAGGAACTGCCTCACACAGTCGAGGAAGAGGGTGAAGGTGGGCGCCGCGCGGGGGCGGGACGAATACGGACCGGAAGTGACGCGGCTCTGGAAGGGATGACCACCTTGCAGCCATTCACGGTCGATTAAGGCCTGCAGCCTGGAATGTTAAATGGTATCTATTAATTTAATCATTCTTATTGTTGACAATTTTTTGGCCGCCCTTTTGTCCGCGTTGTCTTCGGCCATGTGTTGAGCAAACAATAAATAAATAATATGTTTTTAACATATTACATCTGTTAGGGAAATTTCACTGACATCTATCGTCCCTGTCACGTGACTACACCCTACATACAAAATACAAATGTTTTAACCCAAATAAAATAATACATTGTATAACATTAAGTATTATATAACCTATTTCTTAGTATATGCAATTTATATTATTTGAAAGTTTCATCAAAATACATACTAAGAAACTTTCTCTTTTATATTGTTTAAATATTAACTCAAAGTGTTTGCACTAAAATTAAAAAGTTATTTTGTTGATACTGGAATTGTATTAAAAATATTTTTACCTCATGGCAATAAATTCTAATATGGATAAAAAAGAAATACTTACCCTCGGATACAAATTGCTACCTCATGGCAATTAATTTTAATATAAACAGCAAAATGTTATCTATAATAATGCTTACCCCCTGATGGTCCGACTGTCTGGATTGAGGATTATTTGTACCAAGGAACAGACGAGTAAGGTAGCATCTTCTCCTCTAGTACCATGCACCAAAACTGGCTCAGATCTCTGAATTATATATACAAAATTATTACCAGCAACATAATACATGTCTTTGGAACTAATTCAGGCTTATTTACATAGAATTTTTCCTTTTTCTGTTACAATAATTTTGATATAATCAAAAGAAATGATAAACAATTGGAGGTATAGAATATTTATAGAGCTTATGTACTGTGATGTTAATAATTTAAAGTACTAAGACAATATATATTTTTATTATCTACCTGGTGAATATGTTGTGCAATGATACATGCTGTGTGTAACGAGTTCCTGACAGACTCCGGCCACCCGCAGGACTCCAGACGGGACAGCCATTTGTCACACGATATCTCACGATCTATACAAGCTGTAAAATAGGTTTGTTATAATTATTTCAATATAACCATCTAACTAGAAATAGGGTAAATAATTTTTATAAAAACTTCAATATTGTAGAAGCTACAGGACCTATCCTGCTTGTGTCGTTGAAAGCAATGTTGATATATATATGATTACAGTAATTTAATTAATAGATGAAATTTTTCAAATACACTCTTTATGATTTAAGAAATAAAACATTATATGGTATCTATGGCCATGATTAAATGGTTATGTTGTCTACGGTTTTGTGTTGTGATGCTGCATACTTTCAATCAGCTTTGAGAAGCTCTCCAGCAGTGGTTGTTGATTGTCAACTTCATCCATGGGTCTGTTATATATTTTCCATTGAGAATAATTTGACGGACTCTCACTGCCTCCGCCTAAACACAGAAAAAAAAATCCTAATCAAAATCAAAAAATTTCAGTATTTTAAAAATTCATTTGCAATATGGTTTTTTTTAAGTTTTTATAGTTTATATTAAAAACAAAACTACATTATATTCGTCATGTATGTATTGTGCTAAGTAAGTTGCAAGAGTGACTGACGAAACCTAATATTATAAAATAACCTACCTACATTACACATGACATAATATTATTGTTTAACAATACTGAGCAAGTATAACTGATATACAACATAATATAAATGAAATTCTAGACTATCTCAAAATAATTATTCAAGGAATAACCTGTTCGTCTGATCACGAATATTATTTAACAATAAATTTTGTGTTAATTTTACAAGACAATTTGTACCTTTATTTTGCTGTTGCGAGATCATATTGGAGCTTCTGAGATCATATATTACACCCTTCATACCAACGTTAACTATAGAATTTAATATTTGCTCATCCGGACGACACCTGCGATGTTTCGGACCATACAGAGGTTGACCGGCTCGAAGAAGAACAGCCTGGAAGTCATATAAGTAGCATTTTATTTAATTTTTACCAGACCGAGTGGGAGCAATCTATGTTTATCATATATATTTTAATTAAAAAATATTCAGACCCATTGATGAACATATATTGGTTATGCAATTTCATTTGTTTTTTTCATAATTCTGGAAGTTATACTGGGTATTGTAGGTCTTAAATATTGTTTGTATATAAAAATATCTATTTAATATACCATATTTATCACATAATCACAAGTATCGTCAACAAATCAAAATGGTAAGTGGCCACACAACATAGATGTTATCATATATTAACTTTTCTATGATGAAAATGAAATGTCCTCCAGTTATTTTTAATATATCAAAAATAGGATAGGAAAGTATTAAAATGCATAATTCACTTAACTAAGAATAAGTTGTTCTCTTGTAAATAGTATCTTGAAGGATTATGAAGAAATAAAATAATTAAAAATTCATATAACAAATATAACAATCATATCATTGAACTTACACCGTTGTTATGTCTATACGAGAGCACAGGGAAGCGACCACCCTGTCTGAATGTGGCGGCCGCAGCCAATGTCTCATCGTCAATGCACTTTGGTACAACCACAGCCTTCGGATAACTTTGACAGACTGTGTAGTTTTGATTCACTCTAGATATACGCCATTCCTCTGTGGCAATCACTTTTGTGAATTCTCCTTCAATACTGAAAATTTAATTCATGATAAACTACTACCGTACTTTAGTTAATGGGAATAAAAAACTATTTATTTATAGTGTTTTTTATATTATTATGGGCAGACTACCTGTAAAGGGTATAACCATTTTCCATTATGGGATGCATGTGCCTGTAAAAGAAGGGATAGAAAAGAGTAGGGTCCTGTATACTTGACAAGTTTTCCAATGTCTGAGCTAGCAAGGATAATTCTGTGGTGTTATTGATATCCAGTTGAAATATTCTCAAATCTTTGCATTTTAAATACAGAAAACCACCTTGTACGACTCCACCACTCAATTTGTTCTCCTTTTTTTCGATACTGTCTATGTTCCTGTGCAATAGCTGGAATATTGTATAAAAATAATTAGTACAAATATGTCATCTCGATAGATGTACTTCAACAATATATTTCCATTATTTATTACCCATAGTTCGCGAACACCTTCTTTTCGCGAACTTAATATGAGGTGGTGACCAGTTATACACACTGTACCATCTACATTATCATGGTGAGGGTATCGTAATATCACTCCGTCTAACTTATTTATAAGGATAAGCTCTATAAATTCCATTAGACCGATTTAATAAATATATTTTTAAAATATTATTACATTATTATTTGTTAATTATAACAACTAGATCGCGCTGTGCGCACTACTCGGTTTACTTTGACATTTAACATTTCTTGTGACAGTTTAAAAAATACGGGTGTATAAAATTGATACTTTTATATTTTAAGGCCAGTTTAGATAATCGATTATATTTAAAGATAGTTTTATAGATATTTATAGTGCAGACCTAATATTAAAAAAAGTCATTACTATAAACTAAATTATTTATAAACATTTATGGTTATATGTTTTTTAATACTTGCAATGTTAAAAACAAAAAAGCCTTCTTTACCTTCCTAACTTGAGATAGTGCGATACATTTTAATCGTGAGAAAAGGAAATGGATATATTTTTGTAGGATCCATTTGAATACAAAAGTATCCTGTGTCAGGCTCCATCTATTCATAAGTTATAGCATTACACATAAAATAACATACGTATGAGTGAAATAGGTAGCGAATACGATGAAATGTAATATAAACTACAAACGACAGTTTGAGCTATGGCAATGTGTGGATTCTTGCGTTCGTTGTAATATTTTTGGCTTAATTTGATAATTTGGTGTCATTGATGGATAAAACGAGTTTTATTATAAGATAAAAACAACGAACATCTATAGGATACAAACTTTAAATATACATTGAAGGGATATAACTTGTGGTGAGTGACTACAGATTTGTGTGATTGTAACTATTGAAAGTAGGTAGGTAACTTGGCTGGCTGGATGGTTGAGCTTGGGTAATGACCGGTTCCAATATTAAGAATCAGTTAAATACCATTAGAACTAATTTTCATGCCGCTTATTTTGTTTTAATTTATAATTTTAGTCATCAATTCTTTGTTTAGGACATGGAGGAGAATTCTGATATTCATATGGAAACAGATGTTTCTTTAACAACTGAGAGTGCTTGTGAAGCTCAACACACGATGGAATCTCATGGTGACGTAGAAACAGTCATAATTGTAGAGAATACAGCTGAAGAAGAACTGTTTGGATCATTAAACAGTGATGCTGTTATATGCTCTAAACCTTCAACTGAAATGAATAGCAGTGATAATGGTTCAGAAGGTTCACAAACAAAAATGTTACCTCAATTGCCAACTACTACCAATGATGTAAAGAATGATGAAGAGCAATCCTTGTATAGACATGATCAGGAACACAAAACATACAACAACAAGCATAAGGCATCTAGGATTGAACAGCTGCAGTCGCCATTAAAGACTGATGATTCCCAATCGACATTGAATGATAAGTCTTCACTAACTGATATACAAAATATAATTAGCAGTGAAAAATCTCCCACAAAGAATTGTCATGAACAGAGCCCACAGGCAAACTCCAAGACAATACCTGAAACTGATGATTCAAAGCAGGATGATGGATGTGATGATGATAATCACTCTTTGGACACTGAAGAGTCCCAGGATTTGAAGACATCTGCAATAGAAACAAATGACTCAAATAACATAGATAAAGAAAAACCTGTTTTAAAGATTGATCAATCACCTAAAACTTACATATCTAGACATAATCTTCAAACTAAGTGTGATCAAAAGCAGAATGTTACATGCACCATCTCCAGCAGTACTACCAATGTAGCTGACTCCAATGATGTCTTGAATCCTGCTTTGAACTCTAATAAAAACATAGATGGAGCTTCGACAACTCAAATACAGCTTCCATCACAGAATTCACCCGAGCCAGCTTTTAGTGAACCTGATGATAAAAATATTAACTCTTCTAACATTGATCAGGAAGAAGATTGTATGAAACTAACTTACACATCAATTGAATCGAGTGAAAATGACCATGATTCACAAATGGAAAGCATCTTGGATGACAAAGATCAAAATAAAAATATTAGCAGAGAGCTAAAATCACTAATAAAATCAGCCAAAGAATCTAAAATAATAAGTGAATGCAACCAAGTTACAAGCAAAACCAGAAAATCGAGATCCACTCTAGATGCCAGTTTGAATACATCAGTAGAATCTGGAAAAATTCAAGATATACGAAGAAGCAGTATTAATTCACAGAAAAGCAATTGCAGTGAGAAGTCGGAGAAGGCTCCAAAAAGGTCGATGAGGTCTCAGAATCCCGAATTTGTGAATAAGGTAAAACAATTTCTTAACTCTGTCACTGGAAAGTTCCATAAGACTGATTCAGACGAAGAGATTGATGTAACAAAGGAGACACAATATGAAACAGTATACTCTCCGTCTAAAAAGAAAAAACACTTTGAAAATATGGAAGTAGATGTAAGTAATTGGGTATACAAGATTTAAATAAATATATAATACATTTTTATTAACAGTTTTATTAACTTTGTACATATAAATTATGTTTCACAATGATGATTGATATACAATAAAACTTAATTTATCCTTGGCAGCCAACAACGAATACCAATAAGCTACGCACGGATCCTTACTGCTGGCGGTGTCATTGGGCTGTTGAACCAGTTGCCAATGAAAAGGGTCATCCTCCAATGCAATGCACCGTTTGCCCACGAGCTATACACTACAAGTGTCTCAACAGCAATGAAAGGAATAAGATAACAGCTGAGAAGAGTTGGGTCTGTCCCGAATGTATGGTTGTACTTCACGCTGAGAGCTCAGAAACCAGGTATTTGGAGATAATTATATAATTTAAATATTTATATGGATTTACATGAGTACTTTAACATTAGTTCTGATATATATGTGTGTATCAACAATATATTATATTATGAATGTTGTAACATAAATTTCAATACTTTTACAGATCACCGGCTATGAAAAAAGTGTCACTGGGACAACTTTGTGAGTTGCTCCATTATGCTTTGAAAAGACTGAAAAATTTGAATGGGGTAATTATACATAGACATTATAGATTTATCATAAAATAACTGAGTCACCCGATATAATATATAGGACATTCTCGGAAACCTGTGCAATATTTACGTATGATACTTATAATATAGAACAATGCGAATGCATCAAATTTAGTTTCTCATTACGCTAGCTCTTTCTTACAATTGCATACATCAACATTTTATTAGTGAGAATATATATTTATAAGAATTAAAGCGAGTAATATATAAATATATATTATATTTATTCAGCTTTATAAAATTAACGAACTAATATAATATGATGCTATTAAGACGATTTCACATGGATATAATATTATTCATGGCGCCGCCATGTTTTTTACTTTACACCCACAAAATGGTTGCCGTCTGCCAAGCGAGGTCATTTGACAAATCCTCCCTGTATTTATTACAAAAATTTGCGTTAAGGAGGTTTAATAATAAATAGAAATTAGCATTTAAAAAAAAGTATAATAACAAATGAGGTTATGCGATAAAAATCTCATTCGATATAAATATATGTGTAGAATAAATACGCAATTCAAACGCGTTAGACTTTACACTAAGGTGAAAACGACCTTGCTAGCTATCTGCTGGCGGAACACCATCTATCTCTTTCTGACATGCTAAAAGCTTGTATATCTGTCTCGCTCTGTACTAATAATAAACATTCTCCGTTCATCCGAAGTCTCGTTCTGTTATTCTCAATACTCTGCATTTGTAATTATAATTTATTTCGTAATGGAGATATCGTATTCTTATTTAATAATAAAATTTAATATTCTCTTCATACATTCACTGTTATTAATAAGTAGAAGGAAAAATGAGATCTGAGATTTTCGCGAGTTATTTAAATAAAACTAATATATTTTCGGATTTACTAAACGATTTTTTATTAATTTAAAATTACATTTAAAATACCGACGTTTCGGTTACTTTACAGCAACCGTGATCACGGTAAATCCGAAAATATATTTTATTTTAAGTACAAGGAATTAAAGAGGCATCTGTACTTTACAGCGATAATAATATTATTGTTTATTTGATATTATTTGGTTATCGATCACCAAACATAACCAAAGCATTATGTTAATGCCTGCCTCAATGTTGTTTCTTTGTTATTTTTTCTGTTACCAATAATGTATGATGTATGTTGTATAGTCGCTAACGTAATTTTCAGGTGGAACCATTTCTTCAGCCGGTTGATCGGGCCGTGTTCCCCGACTACGACGACTACATAGTACACCCCATGGACTTGTCGCTGATGAAGGACAATATAACCGAAGGTCTCTACGGCAGCACGGAAGCCTTCCTAGCCGACGCGCAATGGATTTTACACAATAGTATTATATTCAATACAAGTAAGTTATTATTGTTATTTTTTTTTAAATTTCTTATTTGATTCTCGGAATGCGTTTGGTGTGTAGAAAAGTTGATCTTTCTATTCTTTTCCTTTTAACACGCGTCGCTTTCGCCTGATTTTGTTTTTTTTTTATTTTGCTGCTTCAGGTTTGATTTTTTTTTTTTTGAAAATGTTTGATGTTACAAATTAAATCATTGAAATGATAGTACATGCAGTGTATACAGGTAACCATTATCATCAAAGTGGAATTGACTATTCAAAGGAAAAACCATGATTTCATAGTATTAACTTAGATTTTTCCTAACTCCATTTAAGCTACATATTTAGAACACATACAAAAATTAGATAGATCGACTCTTTTGAGTTCAATAAGGAGAAACAGACTACAAAATATCAAGCCAAACGAACACACCGACTAACACACTAACATTATGTCAACCGAGATCACAGCAGATAATCTAATTTGATGGCTCAGTGCTTCCCACAGTGCAATCCAAGCTGACTGGCGGCGCAAGGGCCCTGGTCCGTTCTTGTAAGGCTGAGATGGGTGAGATTGAAGCCTGCCCCGAGTGCTATGCGGGGGCTCATGCTAGGAAGCCCACCTGGTTCACTGATGTGTGTTCAACACCGCATGTCCTGCTGTGGGCTAAGCTTAAAGGTTCATCTATCACTAGTTAATATAGAAAACAAAATTTAAACAAAAAATAAGATTTTAAGAGCTTTTGACTCTTTAATTATGTTATAATCAGTGTTTGCAAACATACAAGTTTTGTTCAGTTTCAAATATATTTAGCTTATGTGGAAGGTATCACTGAATGTAAAATGAATATAAAACTTAATGATTTCCATGTTACATTATATCAATAATTATATTTAAGAAATAGGCACAATAAGATTTTTTTAATTATAGGTATATTTCTACATAATGATAAGTTTCTATAAAATAAAGTGTTCTAGACTATTCTGTGTTAAATATAGATTATACAATAAATGTTTCCAGGTTTCCCCTACTGGCCGGCCAAAGGTATGACTGTCAGCAACACCGGCATGGTCGATGTTAGGTTCTTCGGAGCCCACGATCGGGCTTGGGTTCCAGCGAGAGACTGCTTCTTATTCTGTGAAAAAGATCCGAATAATTTTAGATCGAAACGACAGGATATATTGGATAGTATGCAGGTAACTTCAGAAAGAAGGATTCACTCCCATATTATAATTTTAGTTTCTATGAAAAGTTTGTTCCTAAGAT
>DVQP01002076.1:0-13369 GCA_018231745.1 Danaus eresimus
TTTGGTTTATTTTTGTTTTCGCTTTGTCCACATACGCTAATACTGACTACCGCTTGTAGGCTCTATGTCCTTAAGGAATTCTTTTGCCGGACTCGGGGAGCATTCAATTTGCAAATAATAACCCACAGTCTGTCCGTTATCGCCCTCCTTAAGATAAACGACTGTTGCTCTTCTTGAAAGCTTGACGATATGTTTAAAATATAGTTAAAAAAATATTATTAATGGCTGACGGTGACGTCACTTCTAAATGCTGTTAGAATAACCAAAAAATTACACAGGACTGAAGTTCGAATCCAAAGAAAATGTATATAATAATACACATTTGGTATGTATCTAAAGACGACGGGCTTCTGAAGCTGTTTAATTAGTGTTGTGATAATATACAGGAGACGTATAGATATTGTGTTTTTGATAAACGTATAAAACGCAAGGTATCACTAAGCAGCCTTCACACAAACATTTAATGACTATTATCTTTAAACATAAAGACGACATAAACACGTGTCAAATTAAAAAGTCCGCTGTTAGCATTAATGATATTAAAATATTTGCCTTTGTTCTGTTGTGGACATTCCAGCAAATTACGTGACGTGTAGCGAAAATAACGCTACGTACATACTCGTAATGCCAGCTAATTATATCGGCTTTATGGAGGCTGACATGGACAGGGTGGTGACACCACCGCACACCACAACACCTCACAGCGTCACCAGCACTCGAACAGCTGCTCATTAAAGTCTGGTTGCGCGCACGCACGCCTCGAGATACTTTCAGAGTTTTAATCGCATTTCGTTGCTATCTGTCATCGGCAGCGGACGTGTCCCCGGATAGATTACATCTCACCCCGGTGGTCATTATAATAAACTCACCCGGGATACAAACGGATACCAACTAATGGAGCAAATCGAATTAATCTCGATATATGCAAGCTTAGGTACACTGCTATATGGGTCGCGAGCCGTTTACTGGTTGTTGTTTCTTATTTAACAGATGTGAAACATTAGGTCAGTTGTTGTATGTACAAGGAAAATTTTAAAATTAGATAGCAGATGCCGATGTACGAACAGAAAACCCCGCAACGAAATATTATAAGGCTTAGTAAGTGACGTTTAAAACGACGTAACAAAGTGTATTCTACTGATGAACGTCATGATGAGAGAATATTCGTGAGGAGAATATCCGTTTACAATGGACAAAATTAAAAAGGTGAGTTATCTTTTAAAGATAACTTAGGATCATAATCGACAACTGTCCCATGCGATTTTCTCTTGATAATAAAAGTAGTTCAATTAGTTACGATAACTATGATTTATTTATTTATTTTTTTGAATTCAGTATGACCAATTCCATTGTTAAAAATGATATGCCGAGGGTCAGTCTGTCCGTTGACTTACTTAAGAACCGAAACTAAGTAGTAAAATATATACAGACAGAAAGAAATACGTGAAATCATCATAAGAAATGCCTGAATATTTGCTAGCATTCATAAAAACGACGAGTTGTTTAGAGTTAGTTCTTGATTTTAAAACACAAATGGGTCAGAACTCTTGAAGTTTTCTGCATTTCCGTAAGCATTTAGCGCACATATTGTTCGGTTTATCTGATAAGAGAGATGACCTTAGGCTTATCAACGACACACGTTCGTCAAGACGCGACGTGTGATATGACAACGTGAGATCGCCGGGAGACCATATCGATTGGCCGCTTTGATTAAGAGAAAAAGATTGTACAGAACAGAGAAATATACAAAATAAACAAAAAAAAACAGGAAGATGAAGTAAGAAAGTCACGAGCACAATATCGGTGGTCATAACGCGAGGCTATGGTGAGAAGCCTCATCTCCGAGGCCGCAATCTAAGTTGGCTCGTTGTCGGTCCGTTAGTGTGCCCACTGTAGCGACGATATCTTCCAAACTTTTAATGAATCACCCTGTTTTTGTTTCTCCGCGCACACATTACCGACTTCGGCGCTTTTCTTTTCTATACAACGATCATATTTAATATTTCTGTCACCCGTCTTCATTTCGCTTTGTTAACGACATTACATTGTTTCGCTCGGTTGTGTAGTTGTTATTATTCTTGGGTATATATAATATATGTTCACTTTATTCTCGTTCCATTTTTCCTGATTTATTTTGATATAAAATAATATTTAAAAAAAACACACTTCGACATAATTTCTAAACTACAAACTTTTAATTAATTCGAAGGATGCATGCAACGCCATCTATTTTCATTGTCTAACAACTAAGAAATATTTAAGTATTAATTATAATAATTCCCTCACCGCTCCTACTCTACCTCATTGTAATGTTTAAAATCCACATTAGAAGTTACAAATGGCTTCCCGTGCTCCTGGCACCTGCATGACGTGTGAATTTTAATTAAATATATGCTTATTACATTAAAGGGGTGTAAAAAAAATTCATTATTTTATTTTAAATACGTTTATATTATTATTTACTGTATTATAATTTTCATTGCATGTCTATAAATTCCTTTGCCCCCACACAACCTTTTCTCGAACTAAATTGGCGCGTTTGGTCATTTTAGAGACAGGTGGCGCCATCTTTGGATCTCCTCAGTTAAATAAAACCTGCCCTTTTAATAATAACAATGACTTCATGTTTATTGTAAAATATTAATAATTTTATGTTATAAAAGTCATAAAAAACAATGACACTCGTTTAGAAATTATTTTATTGGTAGGAAATAAAAGATTCAACAAGAAACCGGTTGATGTTTAATAATTAAGATCGAAACGAAAAAAATATATGACAGTGTGATAAATGCTTAATTTAAACAATGTAATGATCCAAGCGGTATATAGAAGTTAAACCATGTACAGATAGGTTTTATTTAATAAGCATGCAGCCCGCGCTTAGTAGTAAGGAACGCAGCAGAACACAGTGAACATAATGCAGTCAAGTGATCTCGAATGTACGATGGTCTGCTTATGTGTTTTTTATTTATCATGTTTAATTAAGCGAATCGTGGCTCGATGGCGGATGGCGGATGGCCATTGTCCGACTTACCTGTTCAGCGATTTAAATCTGGTCTGTTCCCGCCGACCGGTTACAAGGACTTGTCATCTGCCTTTTTATTTTCCTTAATTTATTTACCCCTCAATATACCACAACACTGAGCCACCATATATCAAAATACTTGTATGTCGTACTCATATCAACACGTGCACAAAGTATCACATTTAAG
Organism: Danaus eresimus; assembly: GCA_018231745.1. Lineage (NCBI taxonomy): Eukaryota > Metazoa > Arthropoda > Insecta > Lepidoptera > Nymphalidae > Danaus > Danaus eresimus. The sequence continues at coordinate 3,213 of DVQP01002076.1, forward strand.
AAATTATTCAGTCTTCATGATCAAATATCATAGAACAGTCTGTATATATTTTTTTAATTCGTGTTACCATAACAGAGCAAAGACATTCCGATGTTCAGCCGAACTTTTCCGGTGTATTATCAACGGCGAGTGTTTCGCGCCACGCGTTCAAAACATGGGACGCGTCGAGCGCGTCTGCTGACTTCTGCGAGCTGTCAGTAGCATCCGTCAAACGGGGGCGGACCGCCGAGGGTCGGGCCTCGAACGACTTCGGCTAACTTCGGAACGCTCTTTCCCGCAGACGCAAGGTGATCTGAGTCACAGTGATATTTGCGTACTCGATTTTTCTTATCGATACTGATTATTCGACAAATTACAAATACATCCAGGTGAGTGTTACGTTTGTTCTACTTTTAAATCATACCATGTTGCATATTTACCGAATTTGGCGGTTGTACCGAGCATTTAATACGCATATTTTTAGCAGTCTGTAGTTGTAAACTTTTAGTAAGAAAAACTAGTTTCAAGTAAAATACTATTCATAATGAAGTTCAGTATAAATTATAATATTTATTAGATGCTTCGTAACGACTTGCGAGGACTTCAAACATGATTTAAATTTCAATTATTGTTTTATAACCTCAAAACTTTGACGTGTAAGCGTTTGCGCTCCATCATTCATAGATGTCGCTGTCAAATAGAGTTCCAACTGAGGTGCAATTATGTACTTTATGGACTTTATTTTTTTTTTTTAATATTTCTTATTAAATATATTTAATTTCCATTATTTTGTTTTTGTTATATCTAACTAATACTTTCTTAATTTTCACAAAAGACAAAAATGTATATTTTTATATACACATAGATATGATATAGAAAAATAAAATTATATGTATTAAAGACAAACACTAATATTCTGCATAAAACTTACTGATTTTTGTATGTTTTGTTATTTGCGAACTAAGTTAGTTTCTTAGGAAGATATTGTCAGGTCGCTTTAGCAAACCTTCCCTTCTTGAAACAGCGCGGAGATACGTAGTACTTTATAATGTTAAATTGAGTTCTTATTTATTGTCTCCAGATGTTTAGTTCTCATTCAGGCAATGTAAGCTTAGATACAGCTAAACTTAGTTGGACAAAATTCTATGAAGTTACACGTAAGTTATATTGACCCCGTGATTATCTTTACAATTTAACCTCAACGTGATTAAAGGTGGTGCCGTGTAGAACCTTACCGACCTTCATATTATTTATTATAAGAGATTACGCAAATTGAAAAGGTTTCTTTATTGTTGAAGCCAAATAGGCATACTGAGGTTGTTGGAGTCAGAACACAGCTCCCTCATTCAGTGTCTCATAGTTATGCAGTATGGTCCAGAATCCAGACCAAAAATGTGGCCGATATTCATTGTTTAGTATGAAGATTCCCATGGTTGTACATCATCGTCATCGATACAATATATAGGACCTGTATTTGGAGCCCGTAGTGTTCAAGACGCGGCGACACCCACTAGCGTCACGTCACGTCATTTCAGGCGCGACATCCACAAGTCTCTTTATGTTTCACATTCGTTTCACATGCATGTCAGTTCGTCAAATGAAGTCGTCTCATACCTGTGTCTTGTTTGCAAGAACTCTGTATGTTTCTCGTTCACACCTTCATCGTCCCGTCGTCTGTGAGGGTTAGTTTAAACGACGAAATCTCCTCACCGAAATATTTGAAATCGAACATTATCTTGAACTCTGTTTTAAACAAAATCTGTTTTTCATATGTCCGTTTCATATTTCTTCGGTATAACTTATAATCATTTAGGGATTATCGCGTTATTAACAGAAAAATGACCAAAAAAACATCCCCTCAAATTTCAATATAAAATACAATTGAATTTTTAATCAACTGCCTTTTTATTCGAAACCCATACAGCTAGTTCGATAAAACTGCTGTTAACAAGAATTTAACTTAAAGGGGTAATATTTTAAGTACCCTAAGAATATTAACAGATATAACGCACACGCCATACTATACACCTGCAAAGGTTCACTACGTTGTATAAAAAATACTTTAATAAAGTGCTTAATTATAAGTAAAACATAATTTTATGGTTCGCTAGGAAATTAGCATTAGTCAGACATGACAAGAAACTTGACGTCTGCCTTATTAATAGATTATGTTAATATAAAAATATGATCGTGAGAAACAAACAATAAAGAGAATGACGTTCACGGAACTATTCGTGAATATTAATGTTTGTGTGTATTATATAATAAATAATAGATCAAATGAAAATACTCAAAACACAGGCGAAGCCGGGAGCGGGCGGGTTGTATGTTGTAGCACATTCGTATATGTGTTCACAATCACTCCAATTAGCAGGCAATTATAGAAATCATTTGTCAACACTGACAGACCACGTTCAGCAGGACACGCTCCGATGTGTATGGTTTTATATAACTTACAATCTACGTCTCATTAGTCCGACCAGCTGCTAATTTATTTATAGGCTGAAAACCTCGCTGTGAATTTTGATATAAATATGATGAAGATAATTATAAGGGAGTCGGTTAAATATAAATTATTAATGTTTTTAAGTGCCTACAGTATAGTTTCAACAAAATTCGAGATCGATATGTGTTGAAGACATTTTTTTTTAAATAAATAAACAGAGATGTCCGTCATACTATTCTCGTGATCATCCCGGACTCACGGCAGAGGTACTCCCTTTACCTCCATCCTCCATTGGCGTGAACTCTCATCCGAATTGGGTTAAAAGCGAAAGTCGTAGTGTGTATTAAAAATAAACACGGCCACGAACCGGCAGCGCCATCTATTGACCGTGTAAGGTGACTTCATACAAAACAACGTTCGTGTCGGACTACTGGGAATGTGGTTTTAAATTTTAGATTACATCTTATTTTTATATATGACATATATACTACTAATAAAAAATAATTGTGTGAAATAAATTTAACTTGTCCACACACGTCCGCGTGAGCGTTCATTATGCCTGCAATTTTGGGTACAAGTATCTACAGAGTAAATAGTAACTTTAATCTATGTAGATACGTCAAGCATTCAAGTATTGTTCCAAAACTTTTCACAAGTGTCCTTAATTACAACAGTCTACAAGTGTCCTTAATTATTATCAATAAAATGAACCCAGTACATTGTACATATTTGTATGTATGTGTTATTCGTTATCTAACTTCATTATTAACTCGAGAGGTAAAACAGAGCTTATATTTTATTCCATAAATCTATAATTTATAAATATGACTTCAAGGAAGCCAGCCCCTGAGCAGAGAACACTCGTATAATTCTTAGTGAATCTTAACTATGAAATCTTTATCAAAATGTAAAAAGCACCCCACGAGTGTTCCGGAGCGAACTACAAATATACAAAAAACATAATTTACGACCGTCAAACAATACTAGTGATGCATCACTCGTCATAATGGCCAGATTACTAACGTCTACACGTGACAGATTTATTACTGTTCGCATAATAGTGGCCTGAGAAAGAAACTCGCCCGGCTCGGCCGGCTCGGCTGGCTCAGGGAGACACGTGTGAAGATGTACGGCATCAGGACGGAGCTGACGGTCACGTGACACCCGCTGATCACTCACCCGCTCGCGAAGGCGTCGGCCGGAATGTGATCAGGGAAAAAGTTGCTCGTCCCGAAATATCTGAGCGGGTCGTGACATATAATATATAATGCACTAATTAATAATAAATCACTTGTCCCGGATTACAAGTGACGCGGCCCGACGAACGTATCCGGCACGGGACGGGCTTTCATTTTTATTTTTCATTATTTTTATTTACAAAATAATAATTTACGAGCCGAAAGACCGCCTTCCGAGAGATTTAGCGAGTGTGTCATAGACTCGGGGACGCGATCTGTGGTGAATTATAGGCATCCCGCCTTTGTGGTTGACTCCGGAAAGGTTGATGTATCGCCATATTAATAATTTTTATTATTAAAATTCATAATGTCGACTGCAAAGGAAAATCAGATTACACAACAATAAATACTTCGTTTCGCTCTTATGAAGAAATAAACAAACGCTTCATGTATGTGTAAGGCTTGTAATTACATTTCATTTAATGAGGCTTATTTGTTTTTCAGCCGATACACTCGGAGACGAGTTCGATTTAATCGAAGTTATTTATTCTAAGATCCCACATCGGTCCAGCCCTCGTCGTCATTCTTTATTTCGCCCCACAGCTGTTCCCGTAATCATCGGATCCTGCAAATTGTTACCTTACGACGGTCATCATCAATTAAAACATTATATCATATGTAATGGTTTCCATCCATCTCCAGAGCCTGCTGACCGGTCGGGGCCTGGTGACGGAGGACCGTCCAGGTTGTATTACAATACCGAGTACTAATTCGCCCGTACTCCCACTCGCACGGACTCCATTATTTATAATAATATGGTTTTGTACGTTTTGTTTTCGATTCAACATAAATAAGATATGTTATTTAAAGTCAATATATCACTTGACAGGTGGTAGGAGACTCCTCGCCGGAGGAGACGGTAATCTAGACCCTAGTGCCACGGACTAGTGCTCAGAATCGCTCGCAGAGGCCGTTGGGTCGTCGGGTCGGAGCAGACGTTTCATAAGATTTATAAATATATCAAAGTAAAGCTTTGTGTGAATGCAGTGAGAGATTTTAATCAACGTCCGAACGCACGGCAATAAGTCCGGGGACGGGGTTCGACTCCCGGCGCACGGACAGGATGCTCCCAAGGATAGCCATTCGTTACAGATAAATTACCCGTTGACCAATAATTATAAATTACCAGAATCATCCAACACTGCGGGACTCGTCAGCATTCAATGTTTTATTATCTGAGTGTACTAATAAGTCTCTTATAAACATTGTCCCGTCCGAGCGTTACACATACATCTCATTAAAACTGTAGCTGTGTCCGGTCCAGCATGATAGGCTGGAGACGAAGCGACAATTAAAATGAGAAGGAGCAGCCTGTATGAACCTGCGACCTTAAATCTGTTATTTGTTATTGGACAACCTGACACACTCCTCCGACCATAATGATATTGTAATTTATGACAGCAATACGTCACACTATGGATACCGACCCGCAGAGGGAGATAAACATATATACATTATCTGTATGGAGTATAGACAGTTTGTTTTAAATTACTGGTCATATTTCAACTTCGCCGAAGATTTAGATCAATCGAACACGCGAGCGTCTCCGCGGTTCATTACTATATGTACGAGTATATCTAATAAACAAAAAGCGTGTCGGCTTCCACGGCGCGAGCATATACCGCGGACAGCTCTATTATGACGACTCCGGCCGGAGCGCCGCGATTTATACCATTTATTAACTGACTGTGACACCATAGACATTACTGCACGTTAATTGTCCCTCCACCGTCACTCATACGACTGGCGCCATCTAGAGACACGCTCACGTGATGAAGGACGCCAGGGCGGGAGGATCCCCGGCCGAGCTGATGATGGGGGGAGCGTCAGGGTAATGGGCCGAGAGGAAGCGTCGCGAAGTATTCGTGGGCAGCGAAGTGATCGTTGCGTCGGCGGCTGCGGGCTGGCGCGGCGACTCGGGAACGCTAATCGATGCGCGGCACTGCGCTGTCTTCCGACGGCGGCCATTACGCACCTTTATGACCAGCTCGGCCTCCGCCCCCGCGCACCCCGCGCACCCCGCGGCCGCCCTGCCGCCGCCCCCGCTCTAAGGCGGCACATGACGAATCAATATGCCGCCGACCGACTCGACACTTATTTATTTGACGCGATTTATTAGCCGAATGCCTGTAAACTTTTATGCGCCCCCTCCGAGCGAGGGATGCTTTATGATGGACACGGCCGTGATAAAATTCTATGTTTCTGCTGCCGTCTACTTTTATTGCGATTTGGAACAGATGTCAGGAGAATTCGGAGGGCTTTCTGTGGGCGAAATTATTCCTAAATTTTAACGACGAAACGTGTCTGTTCTATTCTTTATTCGTTACCTCCAGAGCCTAGCGTCCCGTCCGACAGAGAAGTACTCATTAAAATATTAAATAGCACCGCTCCCATACATACGTACGTTCATAATAATTTATCCGAACGAGCGCTGGTTAACGTTTTACGGAACACCCTATATAGCGGGAGAGAGGAATTAACAAAATAATTACAACTACTTCAATGAAAAAGATAATCAAGAGCTTTTCCTTTTCTACAGTCGCGTAAGACTTTGTCTACTGTTTCTTTGTTCTCGCAAAAGAAACAAAAACTTCAATCCCGATCTGAGCAATCTGAGTCCTAAAATCACAATTTATTTGTCTTTAAATTAACTTTTTTCTCATAATTATTTATAGAAAAATAGTTTTATATCAGGGACCTTCAGTATTGACACACTACACACTACACATTTAACATTAAGATTTTTGAAGCGACGAAAGTAAAGTAATAAAATATTTTGAAAAGTAATTTAAAGTTTCAAAAGTTTTTTTCATCAAGTCATTCTGTTTTAGCTGAATACTCGTCGTTTCTCGTAACAGACAAACGAACAAAACGATGATTCGTTGAGCGCGGTTCAAACAGCAGTTAGTTTAACTTTAACGTCCGCGGAACTGCAATTACCGTGACTTACTTTTAATTTGCTTGCGAATTTTAGACAAAACGTTGGATGGAAAGTGTTCCTACTTTTTTTTGACAAATATTGCGGAAGGAAGACGTCGCTTCCGTCGTTTGTCTGTTTAGATGTTTTTTATGCTAATCGCGGAGATTTCGTAGATTTTCTTTTAGCACGGCATTTATTTAAAGAGGCCGCGGTCACCCTTAAGGTATTACAGACGCGGTGACCACGCTTCGCGGCAGTTCGCGGACAGGATGGCAACACTAGCATCTAAATTACACTATGAGTAACCAGATCTTGCATGTGAAACGTGTCGTACTTCGAGTGAGGTGAATCGTAGCTAATGGAGATTTTTGCTCCCGTAGTGTATAGACGAGCCGGGCGACATAATAACCGTAACTCATAAACATTTATTTACGTAACTGGAGTAACAAAATGAACCTCATATAATATATATTATATGATGTTTTGAAATCTGTCCCGCCGGCCGGCGGACTGTTAATTTTTACGGGCGCTGTCTTTATGAAGCATGGTCGCCGTAACGTTTTATGGCCGCCATAGACGAGGACAAAGCAAACGACTTTGTAGTCTAATTAATTTGATAATAAAACACCTCAGCGAACTTACATTGTTTACATATTTTTATGTATCAAGTTTGGACCGACGAGTGTTACGAGGACAGGAATCTAATGTACTAGTGCCGGTACTAGCAGTTAGCACCTCTCATTACACCGACGTCAAGGTGACAATGTAATGACATGATCAATATATTTTCCAAAAGTAATATCTGAAGATTTTTGATGTGAAGTTTTGTTGTAAAGTGCACAATGTTAAAGATGCCACACTCGCCGTACTCCACATCTCGCCAGATCCGGCTTTTCTCTGTTCATAATACCAAGATTTAGAAACCCTTCGTGACCTCCATCTTAGTTTGTACGAAGTGCGAAAAACAAACGCGTCTGATCAATCCGCCGATTGGAGGTGGCCCACTTGCGAATGCAAATGTAAAACAATTTCTCCCTCCCCCCTCAGCCCCCGATCCTCGCGGCTCCCTCCCCTCCGCCAGCCTCAACCCCGGCCGGAGTTCGGTCTCGTACTCGGATGCATAACAGACAAACAGGCTAATCCTGGAGTTATCGTAAATTGTCAGTTTATGACGTGCGGAACGATGCGGAACGGGGGGTAGAGTTTTCTAATTTGGCCCCCCTCGCGCGGCCCCTCACCCCGGCCCCCCACACTCCTCGCCGCCTTCGCCCCTTTGATGCGCTAATTCGTGTAAGCAGTTTCTGAACGTGCTCGTTTCCACTTCACCCCGCTCTCCCCCTCCCAACCCTTCACAGTACACTCCGCACTGTCTCCGGAGCAGCTCTTAACACCACCCAGTAGGAGTCATTTTAACCCGGCACATATGCAACCCACCTTGCAAGGTTATCGCCGGCTTTCACATAGAGTCGTGCAATTTACATACATTTGTTTGTTGTTAGGTTTTTAAATTGCGTATTAACGGTGTTAATAGCCGATGCTGTTTCGGTGAACGTGGAAAATTAAAAACTCATGACTATCGCCCGCTTTATATACATTGTAATATTTCCTACGGCATTCAAGACGTCGACTGATCAATTTTTATAAATGTCCGAAAATATGAAAACTGTTCAGCGTCAGAGTTTGTGTTAAAATTTATTTATAATGATATTTTGACATCTGTCTTGAAGTATGAGGAGAAACTAACACATATATATGTATATATAACTAGGTACGTGTTCTCACATATTATTTTACATGTACAAATTATTATTTGTCTTGATACTTCCTTCATCAAATAACTAATATTAAGCAATAGTACACATCTTCCTTTATGTTTGTGTGTGTGCCTGTATGTGTGCTCGTGTTTGTGTGTGCGCGATGCGGCCGTCCTGCGCGGGCGCATCACCAATTAATAACGTTCATTTAATCGATTCCTTCAATTATTCCCTTTTGATATACGTTAATCCGTCGAAGTCAGCCTCCCGGGATATTGTTGGCTATAATTACGTGGGAGGCGACCTCTATTGACAAGTATTGATGTTTTTAATCTGATGTTAGGATAAGACATCAGTACGCGCGTCCGTCCGCTTTTGATTTGTTGCCGGCCGGCTCATTGGCCGGTAATTATTGTATTTCGACGCGATATTCCTTGGCATTTCTTCTCGGCCTGATTTATTCGGAGTCGTATGATTTTTTTTGGTCGTTGTTTTTATTACAATAAATATATTTCTCGTTCATCTGCGCGGCTCCCCGGGGTGTCTGTAATACGTCATCCTTCAACAAGTTACTCGGTAGGACACATGATCACTTCCATTAGGACGGCTCTCCCGACGGATTAGCGCCGCCATCGACGACTAATGAGATGGAGAAAATATTGGAAATACAACAAATAATGTAGGTGACGGGCCGCAGCTGAGACTCGGGCTCCGGTGACGGCTACATGCGGAGAGCTGAGGACTCGCGGGGACACGGAGATCTTAGTACTGTTGGATAGTCATCAGAATCTATTAGAATGTTGCTTTGAACAAATATGACGTACACTTCAATGAACATCGGAATAACATTCATAATTATTTGAGCAGACGCGTACACTTTTACACAAATGAGGCTTGGTTTCAGAATTTGCTTTTGTGTCGTCACCGTTGTCCGTTGTATAGTTTGTTACCCAAAATACTCAATAAAATCAGACGATCTCCATCTATGATCCCCGAGTCCCGCACGTGGTCCGCTAATTCGGAATCCGGACATGGTGCTTAATATAAAACACAATATTTATCGCTCAGTCTACTTCACTAGCCTTTTTCTAACACCACCTTATCCATATATAATTAATTACCTTCACACATTATTAGCGACTGAAACGCCGAGGTGATGGATTAACGTCAGACGGGAATTTCCATTAAAAACGTAAACAAAGTGGGTAAAATTGCATCCAGCTAATATTCCCTTGCCAATCATCTCGCAAGTCAATTTTCAATTTTCCCTCTTAATAAGCACGTCAGCGGCGCCTCGGAACAATACACAAGTGTTTTTAATTTTATTGTGCGCTCTAAATTAAACATTGTACACACGGCTCAGTGTTGCCATGTGGGGGCAGTCGCTGTTGTGGATATGTACTGAGATTTTTTGTTGATAAAATGTTAGATGTTTGCAATAATTGAGGCTTCGTTTTGTTGATTGTTCTTGGTTGGCACTTTTTTTTAAATTTTAGCAATCGTGTCATTATGTATTAACATACAAAATATAATGAAAAACTTGAATTGCCCTGACCGATTAGATATGGAAATAGTATACAATATTATTTGAAACCTCAAGTCATCACTAAAGTCTTAAAATCACAAATTACATTGGTGTAATGTGTGTAATATTTTATTGTTAAATAGATAAAAAAAAGTAAATTATGAACGAGAAGATATTTTTTTTATTACGAATAGTAACAGGTGGGGTAGCTTCCTTACAACAATTTCGCTATTATCATCAATAGCAGAGTGGCGCAGTGGAAGCGTGCTGGGCCCATAACCCAGAGGTCCGTGGA
>DVQP01002077.1:0-13365 GCA_018231745.1 Danaus eresimus
TCAGTATGAGCACACCAAGAGAGCCCAATGATTTCCACGCTTCGATCGGAATATCATCAGGTCCCATCGGTTTACGATCCCCCATGCGTCGAAGACAATTCCGAGTTTCGCCAAGTGATAGCAATAAGTCCAAAATTATTAGTAGACCACATATTTTTTATTCCATTTCGTAATGGAGTCAACATATTCCTTAATTAAACACGCATACATTTTTATAGAGAATAATAAACTTTTAAAAATATACTATTTTTAAAATCTTTATAATAATAATCTACATAATATTTTTTAAAGTACATCTTAAAAAAACCGTAACGAGCTAAGTTACTATTACCAATAACAAGTTAAACTCTGGTTCCAATACGTCTCGATATTTCCAACCACATCTTTAAATACTAAGATTTGTTAAATTTCTAAATCAACAAGCAGAGAAAAAAAAATCCTTAACAGTAAAATATTTTGAAGAATATCTATAGTTAATATTTTTATATATGTATATTTAATCACAACAAACATTTCTTACACATAGACGTCTTATTCAGATCACAGTAAACACAAGTATATTTTCTTTCATTATTATATTTTCATGTGAAAAAGTTTATAATATTTTAATATAATAACAACAACTGGTGATTAAAAATAAAATCTTTTATATATTATTTTCACGACTAACGTTAAGATAGCCTTTTCTTTAAAAGTTCGATTTGCTAATTATCACTATATTTGTCATAATTCTATTTTTAATTTAAGAAATCGTCTAATAATAAAACTTTGAGTTTAAAATCAGAATTTATAGATAAATGTATACAATTTAACAATTTATTTACGACACAGCTGTATCCTGATAGATAACTTTTTTATCATAGGTTTCCTTTACAAGCTTCAGTACGCATTTATATTCGAACGAATAGTGACGTAAATGAATAAGTAGTCAGTTGTTAAATAAATTCTGTTTTAAACTATAGAGTGTTGCTGCAATGTTATAAAAATACTTTAACAAATGTTAGTATGTAATACATTTGTTTATTATACAATGTGCGTCTTGCTAGTGTTATCGCAATGTGCGGGCCTTCGTATTTATTTCTATGGCGACCTGCTTTGCACTGTGAGCGAATAAAATTCTGTTTGTGCCACTAATATTCTTTATATGTGAATAAAGATTGAAATAGCTCCGTACTATTGTCATTTTTTTCTCTTCTTGATATTTAAATGATACAGAGATTCAAATAACGTTTTTTAGTTATCACATACTAATATATCTGTCTTTCTTTATAAGGTAATTGTGTTATGGTTCATATACTTTAAATTTGGAAAATTTAATAGTTGTACCCTTATGGAAGTTACTAATAATAAAATTAATTTACTTTTCGTGCATACAACATACTCGTAATCTTTTAAATTACTATCAATATGTTCTTGTATCTTATAAAAAAAGATAAAACCTGAGATAATTGCGTGTATGCTATTGTGTATTGGTGTTATATATTTGAAAATTTAAGACCGATCTTCTAATATATATATTTAAAATTAAATTAAAAACACTAACATATTACCATCATATTTTCTCAAGTCATTATTATTACATAATTACGTAAACAAAACATCTAATTATAATAAAATATCTTTCACTTAAACAATTACGGTGCTTGATATTTTAAATGACTTTTATAAGTCCAATATTAAATAATAAACGTCGCTCTGTCATTGAAAAGCTTTAAGCGTTTAAACAACGTAGCGGCAGATATTTTTTGGTTATTTTGTAACTCATCCCCACGTCATTGCTTTTCACAATGTTTAAATTAATTTTATTTTACCGTTATCACATATTCTTACGTTGTTCTACAAATGCCGTCTTATTCATATTTAAGACTTACAGTTTTTTCTTTCTGAGAGTTTCTCAAAAAGCAGAATTCAAATCTTCGTTGGATATCTTAAACTAACAGCATATGAAATACACTGAATATCTAATTAAAACTTAATTGTAAGCAACGAGTATTGATAATTACGAAAAATTTTTCAAATTCAATTATTGGGTTGGGATGCATAATTTTTTATTTTGCGCCATGCTATAGTTGATCCATTTAGTATGCAATAATTTGTTTAGCCCAATTTTGCGTCGTCCCGAAACCAAGGAGGCGTGTCCTTTTTCTCACTGATTACGTTAATAGTATAACGTGTGAAAAATTATGAATAAAAAACTTTTAAGGCTCCGTATGTAGTCACGACCCGAACTTAGGGTAAGCTTACAGACAGTTTATTTGATTTTTAATGTATACTAAGTTAAGCAGATTGAATGTTAAAACTGTTTTATCACTACAAAGAGAATTACTTGTTTATTTTATTACTTCTCATTGCTAATGATATAGTAAACAGTTTTTTCTTGAATGACATTAACGTTAATTATATTTAAAGATAACAGAATTTTCAAAATAAATTAATCTAATTTGCTTTGAATCTTTTCTACGTTACTTCTTAAATGTATCCGCTTTGAGCTATGTTTAAAAAAAGTTGAATAAATATTTTATTAAAACAGTTTCTTCAACTTGGAAAGTTTAAATCGTAATGATTCATTTATGTCAAGTCATTTATGATTTATCAGAAATTTTGTGTTACGATATAATATAAAAAGTTGTGGTGGTCTGGAGGTTAAAGGCCCGCCTCTTTGCATGAGGACGCGGCTTCGAAACCTGGCAAGTACCAATGTGATTTTTCCTGGTTCAAATTATAAGTTTGAAATTGCCAACCCGTTTTGAGCAAGTGTCGTGATTAATGCTCAAACCTTCTTCATGTGAGACGAGGCCTCTGCTCAGCATTGGGCACCGATAGGCTGATGATGATTGATGATGATGATGATGATGATAATGATGATGATGATGATGATGATAAACATACATGTTTACTGTAAATGTACATTTTGTATGATTAAAACCTATAAAATCTTTTTTTTTGGATCAATTACGTGTTTCTAATTCAATAAATGTGATAAGCATAGTTCTATTATAGCGAAGGTCTCTGATGTTATAATATAAATATTTGTGTGTAATATTTCGGGGTATTTACTGTTTTTAACAGCAACAAGTAGGATCTTATAACCATGGATCGTAATACAATTCCTCAGAATATAATAACGACTGGTAGAGTTATAAGTTCTGGTAGAAATCTCAATTTACACCGTTAAGTCAAACAAACAGGATTATTTCGTATAGCTATATATACATTTGATATAATATATCAATGCTGATTAATTTTAGAATGCAATTTATTTATTATACACATATGATTCAACTTTTTGCATGTGTTGCTAATCGTGATATGTCTATAAAACGAATATATTTCGGATTTACTACGCGATTTTTTGTTTACTTTCAACTACGTAATGCCGACGTTTCGGTTACTTTTCAGCAACCGTGATCACGGCAGACGAGATGTGACTCACATCTTATCTGCTGTCAGGATTATGTAGTTGAAATTAATAAAAAATCGCGTAGTAAGTCCGAAATATATTAGTTTTATTTAAATGTCTCGCGAAAATCTCAGATCTCATTGTGATACCTGATATGTGTATATTTCATGTATTAGAAGTGTATTCAACGGACGCTGTTAAATTGAAAGTAGCGGCTAGTGTGCATGAATTACACAACAATTTCTACGATTTCGTTTATTAATGTCACATATTGGTTATAAGCAGTTTCGAGGTTATGCTATTGTATTGGTTAAGTTTAACATTATTGAGATTTTGACTTTTCTCCTTTTATTTGACGCTCTGTTGCTCCACGGTATCTTTAGCCTTGAGTTGTAAAATTATTTTCCGTTATAATGAATAGAGCGCAAAAACGAAATTTTTTAGCTTTTTCCTCTTTTATTGTTTCGTGGAAGCCGACATTGTTACACAATGAATTCATTCAGCCAATTGTGATGCTGTAACCAATCAATGATCTTTATGTATTTTAATTTGGAATTTAAAAATCATTGTTACTTAGACTTGGATGGTAATATGTTATTATTGTATAATAAGATTGTTATTAAATTATTTCACAGATGGACCACGGCAGGTTTATTCAATATATGACAGCATTCGCACGTAAGTAAAAATATTTTATCACTGTTTTTTTTTTACATTGAACAAAGAGGTTTAATTTAATGTGTTTAATTGTTTTGCTGCCAGTGTCGTTGTCTACCGCTACATTGGGTGTATCCTCAGCATGGCCAACTCCCGTCATACCAAAGTTTCATACAAATCAAACCAATGTACAAATAAGTGACGTAAGTTTAACAAATAATAACAATATTTAGAAATGCCGTTTAATTAGGCATATCATCGAATCTTTAAAGACCAAAATGCCTTGCGTCTTTTTAGAAATCTGCAGATACTTTTACACCGCTGGACCATTAACCAAATATAGCTATGAATCGCCCCAAAAAAACTGGCTTTCAAATGAGTACTTCCTCGAATATTGTCTTATACAGTCTTAGTAAAAGTTAGCCAATGATCTACTATTATGTAATATAGTCTTAACAGCGTTGTTAATCTATAATTCGTAATTTAATACTTGGTTTTGAGAAACACTCAATCGCTTATCTTTACTGCAAAATAAAAAAATATCGATTTGTATTCTCAAAAGAAACCCTAATTGATGAAGTTGCGTTCGTTATGACGGTTGTATATATAGAATGTCTAATCCAAACACTCGTTTCACGATACGATAGTTTGATTGGTAAAGTCACTGGAAAAATTCTGTTGAAAAATCCGAAATTCCGCAAGTACGATTATTTCTCTTGTTCATGAACTTTCATTCCATATTTCGTATAACAATTTTAATCAACATTAATTGTTATTTGATGCATATATCACTTGGATTTCCAACTTGTTTCCGGTAAATAAATTTATGAAATTATAATAAATACTTCAGCAATATTACCTTTATTTATAACAATCATGAAATGGTTTTGTGATAAGAAAAGGTTAATTGATAAAAATGTTTGGAAATTTTGTGACTGTTTAAATTGTGAAAATATTTCCTTTACTTCAAGTGAACAAAATAAGCCATGTGTTTAACGTAACAGTATAACTGTGCATAATAATTATGTTAATAGAATGAAATAGCCACAATGTTGGCGATGTCAGCCCCCGGTTTTGTGGCTGGCAGCTTACTCACAAGATTTGTGGCGGACAGCTTCGGAACCCAAACCACTGTATTGGCGAGCGCATTACCAATCGCCACTGGCACGGTATGAACTTTTCACCGATTCTTACATAAAGCTTATCTGTAATAAGTTTTTTAGTACTGATTTCATTTGAATGGAACTTTTTTAAAATTTCAATTTGAAATTCAAATATATTTCTGGTCCCTAAATATTGTTTTCCAGGTAATTGCTGTGTTGGCAACACATGCTTGGTTGTTGTTCATCATGAAATTCTTGTGGGGCTTTGGAACTGGAATGGTTTCTACGGTTTGTATAAAAAATATTGTCCACGTTTATATATTTTATGCCTTTTATAAAAATATCAATAATTGTTATAATTTTTTTAGGTTGTGACTATGTATTTAGCTGAAATAGCGGACAAAGATATTCGTGGTACCTTAGCAGTTGGGACAAGGTTCATGTTTAATCTCGGCAGTCTACTTGTCATTTCTGTAGGACCTTTCCTATCATATAGCACATTAAATTACTGCATACTAGGATTGCCTGTAATATTTTTTACAGCTTGTCTATGGATACCAGAATCTCCATATTATTATTTGAAGAAAGGCAAAGTTGAACAAGCGAGACGAGTTCTCATAAGATTAAAAGGGCAAGAGGTGAAAATAACTTAATAACACTTTAACAAATCTAAGAACCTTTCAGAATGTTAGTTCTGTCAAAAGATATAGAGATTAAACTCAGCACTTAGTCTTTTCAATGTGAAGTTTAACAAAGACTTCTTAGTTTAGTTTATTTCAAAAGTAAACAGTTTGCAAAAAGTTTTCCAAAGCCATTTTAAACTTCTAGAACATTTTAAACTTCTAGAACGCAGAGATCGAATTGGAGTCCTTAAAGGTGGATGTGAATAAGGAAATGCGACATTCTGGGACGGTTTGCGAATTATTTACTGGGAGACAATACAGACGTCCGCTCATAATAGCTTTGGGTAAGTATCTGTTATACGACTGGCAGAAATGTGGTGCACATTGTTTATACAGATCTTTTACTATGACTCGAGGTCAATACTTCTTCCGGTGCAGATAGGCCTACTTTCTCATGTTTAAAAACAAAACAAATGAATGATTTACATAGTAAGTGGCTGGCGTCGATCATGAATATGCCACGGTGCTGTTTTAAGTGTGTTATTTTAGGTATTGTAGAAATATGGGAAGAAATTCTGAGATGACACTGAGGGGAATGATAAATGGTTGGGGTATTTTGACTAATAGGAAATAATCGCGATTGTAAACTTACTGATTGATGCTAACTTTTTTTATTTGTATTTGCCTGTCAGAAGTTATCCCATATTACTAGATTTACTAGAGTTTATATTGGACCAACTTAAGTACGATAAAACTCTGTCTATGAAAGAGAAATCATATACATAAAAATATTTTTAATGTTTTAGGCTTGAAGGTAACCCAGATAATGACGGGCACACTGACTATACAGCAGTATTTAGGACGTATCATGCAAGATGCAAACATCAATATGGAATTATCAACCATACTGGTGGTTTTTGGTGCAGTGAAGTTCGTTGTTGGTGAGTTGTAATAACTTAGTTTCAAGCTTTAACAGTTTGTTTATCACTAATGGTATTTACGTAGAGAAGTGAAATGGTTGCTTGTAATTCCAGGTATAATGTCTTCCGTTTTGGTAGACAGAGTTGGACGGAGGCCGCTTTTGATATATTCCTATCTTAGTTTTGGTCTTTGTGTGGCAACAGCTGGTTCATACTTTTTTTTATTGGACGTCGTATCTTTAAACCCGTCAGTGCTCACACCGTACGGTATTGTACCGTTTGTGGCTATAATACTTTGTAGCGTTGTGTCCACTTTGGGTTTCAATTCGATCATAAGCATCATATCCGCGGAAGTTTTCCCGTTAAACGTTAAACCGGTAGCCATGACGACGCTTAATGTTTTCGGAGGTTTCGCCGGTTTTTCCGTGGCCAAAACTTATCAGGCCGTTAAGAATATATCTGGTTTGTGCGGTGCGTTCTGGATGTTTTCTTTGATAGCTTTTTCCGGTGCCGTATTTTCATATTTCTTCGTACCAGAAACGAGAGGGAAGAGTTTGCGAGAGATTCAAGAAATCTTTCAAATAAATGATCATATAGAAACCAAAGTCGAAGAGACGCTTTTATCGAAACAAAATGGCGACACTGAGCTCAACGTACTGAATAAAGAGTCCAGCTTGTAGGTATGTTTATAAATTACGCTTTCAACTTTAAAATTTAAGACTGAAACATTTATACACGTTCCTTAATATATAAGTACGTTAATAGACTTTTCCGTTAAGTTTAACGTCTGAATCTATATTCAGACAACTCGAACAAAAGGAAATATTCTTGGCTTATGAAATTAAAATGGCTATAGAATATTATATCAGACATTAAGTAGTTATTAAATTTCCCATATACGTATTCTTGATATATATATGTAAGTAACTTCCAATATATATAATAAAAATTGTAGACAAACGGCTATTGCTACTGAGTGAGAGATACTATACTCAATATCTTTATGATCTTTAAAATGTTGTCATAAATCATATCTTTTTCACATCAAGCAATTATTTTTTTCTAAATTATTTATTTTTGTTACTTTTTTTTGTTTTATCTGTGCATTAGAATTATAATAACAATATTTGATTAGTTGCTTCGTTTGTTTAGGATGTGTTTATTTTATTTGGTGTGGCTCCCATAGTGCGAGCCTGCAACGTTAAGTTAAAGTGAATCTTTTAAAGTTTTTAATTAATAATTACGTTAATACGATTATGTAGCAAGATTTATGAATAGTCCTGAGTTGGTGTACAACTCGGTGATGCAAACTAGTGCTTAATGTGGACTGTATAGGGTTGAAAATCCAAGTACCGGAAGTCGCTCAAATGTTTTAAGTCTTTGCTTCATTCAAGTTTCCGTGCTCGAAGGCCAAAGTTCTGTTATATATGTATAAAATGTACAAGGTGTAGCGTTTATTAATATAAGTTAGTTTCAATGAAAAAATGTCACATATTTTTCCGTGTGCTTTTATGTGTAATGAGACGTTAAAGCTCTTTCTATAGAAACCGTTTTAACTGAGAGGACATAATTCATATATTTTTTAAATAAATGACAATTTTTTTTTTACAAAGTTAATGATTTCTAATAAAAATGTATGAATATCGGTATCCGTGTTTCATTTCTTTACAATATATACCCATAAAACGAAGCATGAAAAATATTAAGTGGTTAAAATCATATTATTAAAATAAATTAAATAAAATATTTCTCAAATGGCAATAATGATTGTAAAATGGAAGTGTTTCTTAAATAAAGGATGATGAGTGTTAAGGCACAAGAAATTAATATAGTATTTAAAAAAAATTCTTAACATATATCAGTGATATGTCTATTATAGCAAAAACAGAATTTCAAAAATATTATGACATATTTCTATAAGAAGTTAATGAATTTTATTCGGACGAGAATTACGAATTAATTGATGTTAAATAAGTAATATATAAAGGTCGGATTGTTTTCATTCATAAGCTCGTAAAAATGTAATAAATAGTTCTGTATGCTTAGTCTAAGTTAGCACTGTCACACGGAGCGTTAAAAGTATTTTATTCATAAATCTTTGCATATTATAAAAAATGTATGTAGTTTATTGATTGAAAAACTGTAAATACTTCGTATATTACGTAATAGTGTGACAATGACAAACTTGGACTAAGTGTACTGTTTTATATGCGTTTTCAATTATTTTTATTTTCCTTCCTCTACCATGATAAAACGCCGGATATTAAGAGCGGATATTAAAGATGATTGTTATTCGAAGCTCCTGTTTTGATGACATCTTATTTCTATATATACAGTCATAGAAGGAAAAAATATATTGTCAAAAAATAATATCACTCGCCTAAAAAATATGCTATAAAGCATTGTGTTGTTCTGATATTAAATCATTCTGTATAGTGCAGTTGTATATGTTTCATAAAATCTTTCAGTAACTTCAGGAAAAAGTAACATAAATTATGAAACGAATGAATATTTTAAAAAATGTACCGTTGCGATACTTTTACGGATTTAATTATAACCGGAAAAGTACCGCAAGCCATACAGAGACAAGTGAAGCTTTTTTTTTGATAACCGATGAACCGTTAACGTAATTTTCTTAGCGTTAAATCTGTAAATTATATATGTAAATAGTAAAACATTTAGACGCACCAGCAGAAACCTGGTTACGGTCAATGAACTGTTTTATTTTAGATTATATTTATTATATTTTCATTATTATTTATTTATTTGTTCTAACAATAAAAATAAACAACTATAAAACGTATTATAAAAGGTGCTATCATTTATTCGTTCGGTTTATATTGGGTAGTAGCAACATAGTACATACAAAAACAGAATCTACCGATTATTAAATTTAACTATTACATTTCATTAAGAATAAAATAAACCAGCTATGATGAAAATATGTTTCTTATTGTTGACAAGACAATAATTTATTGCAATCTTGTTTTTTAAATTTGTTGTAACTATAAAGGTAGATATACATTGAAAACATAAATTAAAATTTCTTTTCAGTTAAATAATGAATATGCAACTTGTCCGAATTATTTTGTTACTAACGATATGAATGTAAATATTTATTTTATTACAATATAAAAACTATGTATTTTTAACATTTTATTTTCTTTCGCATATGCTGAATTTTAGATTCACAAGTTAAAGTTCCTATTTCTTAGTCTTATTTTAAGTTTTAGGTTCTTGGTCTCTTCAAAGATATTTATAACGAGCTGATAAGTTACAGCGCCATCTATGTATTTTAATATCTTCTTTATGCACACATGTACAAAAGCCATATCGCTATTTTATGTTAGTGAAATTAAAAGCTGCGTATCAGTAATACGACTTGTTATATGGTGTTTGTATATTTTGTGAAACATGTTCGCAATTTCAATCGTTCATGAAAATTTATCTTGTTTTATTTCCGGTGATCATTGCTCGAGAACTCTCAGACGAATTTCTAAGTTTTTTTTTCAATTCCGTGTTTCTTTATTAATTGATGACGACGCTTGACTATTGATTATGTAATTCTAATTAAATCAGCTTTCCAATAAACAAATATAATAAGAAGACTATTAAGTTAAGAATATAAGAATGTGTTTGTCATAACGTTTCATTCTTAATTTGTTAGCAATTTTCGTTGTACTAAATAAATCATTTTTAAGATGATAATTATGTCATCATCAGAATTATTGTCACCATTCAAACTGCATATTGATTTCACGATGTTTTTATTCGACTTCTTTACTAGTTTTCCATGGGAACCCAGATAGGTTCATTAAATATGAATTTTAAACATTACCATCATTAACAGTTTAATCTCAATATAACATGAAATTAATAACTTCCGCTTATATATATTTATGTTATGAAAAAATGTTTCAAATATAATAATAAATACACAACGCTGATGAACTTTAATTAAATAAGCAGGATATGTTCCAGAAGTATCAACTAAGAGCGTGCGTGATCAAAACCTACAGAATACAAATGAACACAAACACACCCGTGCTTGTGTTTTGTTTAATTAAACTTTATTATTAAAAATATTATTCAATTTTATCTTAGGAATTCTGTTTTGCTTACTAATTTGTGAGTTTATTTAATAAATTATTTAATAGCAGCCTTCATAATTGTTTTATTTATTTTTCCTACACAAACTTTATAAAAAGTTTTGTTTTATTACATAGCGCCTCTTGAAAGAGAATTTTATCTGCGTCTATCTAAGCAGCGGAATCATTTAAT
Organism: Danaus eresimus; assembly: GCA_018231745.1. NCBI lineage: Eukaryota > Metazoa > Arthropoda > Insecta > Lepidoptera > Nymphalidae > Danaus > Danaus eresimus. The sequence goes on from DVQP01002077.1 coordinate 10,985, forward strand.
TTGAGGAAAAAGACTGCTTTAATAAACTCTTTACACAGTTATGAAGCTGGTATAAAATATTTTAAGAGATACGAAATATGAAGGGCACATTCTAATGATAATCTTGGTTACAAATTTATGAGAAAAATGTAGGACAGCAAAAAACTTATTTAGTATTTTGCGTCACTGATCATCATTATTTGAAATTTTGTATTTGATTTTGCTTTGTTGTAAACTAAAAGTATAATATTAATTAACTAATAAAGAACAATCGTATCTGTTATATAAGGAAAACAGTAATCTAATAAAATTTTATACATAAACAAAAATATAGACTGCAACATATAATAATATGATAAAATTCAGTGCGTCCGTCATGATGTCACATAGTCCATTAACAAAATGAGACATGTATTGTACTTTTGCATTGTACATTTTATTAGTCCCTATGCCTTTTAATATCGTAAGAACACTATTGGAAGAACTCGAATCGTTATGCTCTTTAGGCAAGGGAGTAAAAAATTACATGCCAGTAATGGACTTTCGAAATTAGTATTTTAAGCTTCAGGGAACACTGCTTAAATATTTTTTTAACACTTAAGAAATTATACACTCTTGCATCACATCAAAGGACCTACAGTTGAATCAATTGAAAACAAAACGCTGTACAGAAGAGACATGATTATTATTTTGTATAACTGCGGTAAACTGAGATTATGTAAGTATACTTTTACTTTATTTTTCCTGTAATAGAACCCTCTGAACCTTCGTTTCATTTGTATCGTGTCATGAAACTAAAGCTGTTTTATTTTGCTATATTAATATTATTTTATCACAAAAGTACAGTGGAACCTACAAAGTTCAGTTCAGTGAAGCCTATCAAGGGAACCACATTAGAAAACGCTCCAAGTACACTACTTGAAGGGTGGCATGGAATCGTGTGATTATTATGACGATAACAAATCAACTTCGACTTTTTGAATCGTTATATCTCAAAAAAATCGACTCCCAGAAAAAAGTATTTTACATTTTTATATATAATATCTGATCTAAATTTTTTGTCTGACTTAACTTTATGATAAAACTTACCGTTTTGCTGAAAATCACGAAAAATCCGTTATTGTGATTATTGATCCCGAGTTTTTTTTGCACATGCACATTTTTTCGCTTGTATTCAGTATGATAAAAGATCTGCTTATTTTTATAATAAAATAAATAAAAACGTTGATATATATTCAAAAACTTGCAAAGAGAGATTAAAATAATAAAATCTTTAAATTTTCGAAAAACGGATTTTTTAATTGGAATATAGGAACTAGCATTCATATCTTACTCACACCAACATACACACACACGCACACACACACACACACACACACTCACGCATGCATACACATACATTTTAATCCCACATTTTCTTCCTTTTTGGTAATTACTTCTCTTATTATTACTTTTTATATTGTTTCTTTATTATTATTGTACCTCAAATATCTTGCATACTTGTACCTAATTCGTGATATGGAAGAGCGGAGTTTCCTGGCACAGGCTTTTTATACGCCTAAAAAGGAGACTCCAACAACTTTATATTTAATTACAAACTTGATAAAGAAAATAAAGAATATTTTTTATTATTTTTATTTTATTACATGCTGGGTCGTGAAGACTTTTCAAATTTCCTTTGTAATAGTGTACCAAACAATCCTACCAAAATCCAGACAAGTCGGAGTTTTTGTAACCTTGGATGTCTAAACTGTAAACTGAACGGAGTCTACTGGTATTTCTTTAATTGTAGACGTGGGAAATTATTGAGTGAGTTGATTTTGTCTAATAATTTACGAGTGTATCGAACGAATCTCTCTTTTTATGATATTGGGTTCGTATGCATAAATGTTCCAAGTGATGATTTATAACTGTAAATTAGCGTATCATAGACACTTGCATAGAATGGTAAGAGTATTTTCATTTTTATGTATATGTATATTTTTAATTCTCTTACTGAAAATAGCAAGTTAAAAAATCTTTTCATAAATCATAGCTAAAAACCATTCTCATCTCGTCTGCCCTTGACCACGGTTGCTGCAGTGTAACCGAAACGTCGTTAGCATGTAATTAAAACAAATATAAAACCTAGGATATTGTGCCTAAGTGAGAGATGTTTGTTTGATTAATAAAAATGTTATGAAAATTTTAGACTACTTAACGTAAATATTCAAATGTATTAAAATTACAGGTAACGACTTGCTGATATATATTTGATTTATCTCATCATTACCATCAAATAAATAATAAAAATATTCTATGCGAAGGCTTTTCAGTTTAGAGTGTCTATAATGGACTATAGTCTATAGCCAGTAGTTAAACAAGATGAATAAATATTTAATAATTTGTAATATTTATATTAT
>DVQP01002078.1:0-13363 GCA_018231745.1 Danaus eresimus
CATATATTTATTTATAGTAATCGAACTGGGAGGCGGCGGGAGACGTGTGTTGGCAGGAGTGCTAGTGGGCACTTCAATATATGTAGGAGAAATAATCTACGGATTATTAGCAATGGCGCTAAGATACTGGAAATATTTGATCATAGCTGTTTACTCGCCGTTGGTTATGTTTGTATTTTATATTTATATTTTAAAAGAAAGCACCAGATGGCAATTGATAAGGGGTAAGATCGTCGAGGCGAAAGAGACTTTCAAATTAATAGCAAAGATGAATAAATTGTCGCTAACGGAAAAACAAATAAGCGATATTTCTGGAGAAGTATTATGTTTGAAATTAAATGTGGTCGAACCAAAAGAGAAAGAAAGTCTCAAAGATATACTGAAATCCAAGGCAATACTGATACGTCTAGCGGTAATGTCGTTCAGTTTTTTTTCTAGTAACTTTATGTATTTCGGTTTAACAGTCAACTCGATATTTCTTCCTGGAAATAAGTACACAAATTTCCTTATCTCAGCGGTGGCTTCGATACTTGGAGATTTGATATCACTGTATTGTTTTACGAAGCACGAAAGGAGAACATGTTTGCAAATATCATACGTATTGAGTGCGGTTTTTATTATAGCACACAGCTATACTCCCAATGGTAAGTATATATAATAATTTGCTATTTGCCATTGCTAAACGAAATAAGTTGCTATTGTCAAACCTAAATTATTTGCTACATAATATTTTCAGATGTAATCTGGTTAAAGTTGTTACTGTTTTTATGTGGAAAAATGGCTGTGGTGATTTGTATGATTGGTATATTTATTTACACGATAGAATCATTCCCGACCAATGCTAGAGGAATCCTGATAGGTCTTTGCAACACTGCGGGCAGAACCGGGACTGTATTGGCGCCCTTAACCCCCTTACTGGTATTATTGTTTTCATATTACTATTTTTAACATTTAAATAATATGAACCAAAATAATTAAAATAAAATTCGAATAAATAATCTACTTGGAAAATCATCTATACGAACAGTATTCGACTCTGAGATTCTTTGAAAATAGCAAAGCGATCCTTTTCTTTATATTTTGTATATTCACTTTATAACGTGCATTTTTTAAATTGAATATCTCTTAAATTCCGGTCAAATTCATTTAATACTGAAAAAAATATTTTAAAAAGCACGAATATAATTCTATACCTACCACACAATGAAGTATTCGTTTTTTTTGTATTTAAAACTAACCTCCTTGTTTCGATCTCATTAATTTTTTTTTCAGACATCATATTTTGAGGCATTTCCATCTTTATTGTTCACTGTATCAGCCATAGTGTCCGCTCTTCTGCTTTCATTTACACCGGAAACGAAGAACCAACCAATGTTTGATACTATAAAACAAATTGAAACGTATGTTGCAAATGTTAAGACATAGATAATAAATTTATTTCTTATTGATTTGATTTTTTATGTTATTCATATTATTATAGCAACTATTATTATAAATTTTAATGTAACTCTGTTTGTCTGCCTGTTTGTTACCTTTTTACGGCTGAATCGATTTGGATGTATTTCGGTATAGAGATAGATGGAAGCTAGGAGAAAAAGTCATAGGCTAACTGTTATTCCAACCCTGAATCCTGACACCGAAATAATGTGTTGTCACAAGCGAGTTTTAAAGTTGTTTTGTTTAACACATTTTTTAATTAATATGGATGCGATATAAAAATAATGAAAGGATAATTATTTTGGTGCTTCTGAATTAGTTCTTTTTTATCTTCGGTGTACCGCTTCGAGGCTCTAACATTGTTTTAAATGTTTTCGCTCGGAGTCTATTTCATATACATATGTGTTATTAAGACAATGCGTATTTGTTATTGTTGTTTGTATTTTAAGACTCGTTATTATTAATAAGTCAGTAATTCAGGATATGGTTTTTAAGACAATGTTTTTTTTTTTCTTTTATGCATTACAGTTAATATGATTATACGACATTTTTATATATTAAGGTTATAAATACATATAGTATAGTTGGGGGGTAAATAAAATAACTTTGTTATCCAGAAGGCAGAATACACTTTATCCCTGATTATTTTGAATATTTTAGTTTCTTCAACAGACAGCACTGTATTGGTTATGTAAAAACAAATAGCTATGTTGTTAATGAAAAGATTAAATAGTAAGAGAGCAAATTGGGAGGCCTTGCCACCGGGGTATGTAAGGAAGAATTAGTAACTTGTTACAGCAACGGCTTGAAATTTATCTCAGGGTCAGGAAGTTGTCCATTGAAGGAGATTACGATTAATTCCGATAAATTATATTTTGTTTCGTAATAAAGAAAGCGGAATCTTATAGATAGTTTTTAAATAATCTGTGCACACGATGGCCACCTATCCTCCTTTTTAACGGCTTCAAAATCATGTTTAACAATTTACATAAACTAGATTCTATACCTCATGCTAATAAACTTATGTTGATTATAAACGATTGTATGATGCAATGTGAACTTATATTTTGTATAGGGAATTTTCAAGTGTGTACTTACATTCACTTACTTATATTTTGTATATGAAATCGTTATTGAACCTTGTATCGATTATATTTATGAATTTGAAACTAAAATTTTATATAATTTTTTCTTTTGTCATATGTACCTAATACCAAATTAGTAGTCATTGACCACATACGAATGTGAGTAGATGTTGTTTGAATATTGTTTGCGATACTTACATCAGATTTTTCGAATATATGAATAAAAATAACTTTAAGTTAACATTATAAAAATAAATTGATATTTATCCTTTATAGTTTTATCTTCTTTTTATTTCTTTACTAAAAACGGCTTGACGTTATCATAGTCCTTGCCCTTCTAGTGCTGGAAAAAGCTTTACCATTTTTACTATTTATTTTAAAAATAATGGCTTATAATTAACTACAATTAGTAATCTTTGTTTTTATACTGGTTATATCTTATAGGTCAATTATATTATTTTAAAATTGGTTAAATATTTTCGGATGAATCAAACTAAATATTCTGATTCTGTTTCCCAATAATATTTCATAATAATTTATTTTGCAACCTTCATACTTATTAGGAAAATGGATCTGGAATCCAAATTAAATGTGAAAATTAATGCAAAGCGGTAATGGCACATATAATCTTCCGAACACTTCTATCAAATTCAAAAGAGATAATTTATGTTGTATATTTCAAAGTAGTTTTAATTTAAGACATTTCTTCATTCCCGCTGAATTTGAGACATGTAAAATATTTACTAAATATATCTTTTTTTATGAAACGACTTTATTTACACAGAAATTCTCTAATATTATGTTAGTGTCAAGGTTTTTATTGTATTTAATTTCTTCAAACATCTTAAAATCAACTTATTGACCATTTTTAAAAACAATTATCTTGAAATTTATTTAATTCTTTTAAATATATTTTTATGTCATGGCTTCATTTGCACTGGAATCGTGGAATATACAATTACTATACCTCTAATAATTTAACGGGAATTTTTGACGTAGATTAAACTTGACATTGACAATTGACAGTTGCATTTCAGGCACTGAAATGTGTGGTATCACCGGCTAAATTTAATTTGCACTATTAATTTATAATATGGAAGCTGCTTATTAATAAAATATTTCGTAACTTTGAGTTCCTTATTTGAATCCACTTTTAACCCCTACATTAAAATAATAGACATGGCGGGATTCGAGGTTAGAATGTGCAATAGCCAAAAGGTAATAGCATTAAGAATACTATCATAAAGTGTTGCGCTTGAAAATTTTAATAATCTCTTTTAAACTATCGTTTAAGGGTAAGGGCCTCTTTGCTACAAAGGAGTTTTTGCCGGGAGATGTAATTTTAGAAGAGGAACCATTAGTTTCTTGTCAGTTCGCTCATAATGCTGCATACAGATATTTAGCCTGTGACCATTGCATGAGGTAATGTAATTTTTATTCAATTTTTCCAAGAATATGAGTTGGTCCAATACAAAGTGATTATTACTGATTACTGTGTTACTTAAATAATTGTGTAAAAAGCTCACTCTCTATACTCTTTATTACATTATCAGTTTCAATCCTAAACTTGTATATCATATTGCAGACCATTAGAAACACCAGAACAGAATGTAAGGCGCTTGTCAGCCAAACAGGATATAATTTTACCACATTCAAACTGTTTTGAGACTGATCTTTTAAATATTACGAGCTGCAATCAATGTGGTATCTTATATTGTTCTCAAGAATGCAAGGAGATATCATATGCAACTTATCACCGGAGCTTGTGTTATATACAAAGCGAAGTTCTGCACCCAATTAGTGTGCTTGTGGAGACTTGGAAGTAAGTTTTCAATATTTATAAGTTGATAGTTTTTACATAACATTAGTTTAATATGTTTCACAAACATATGTATGAAAATTTTTCATATTATTAATATCATAAAGGTTTGTGCTTATGTATGGATCATATCTATATTACTGAATAAGATAAAATTGGGTGTTTTATTTTTAGACACTTGGCCTTTATTGTTAAAAATATTGTGACATTCTTTTTGTAATATAAATTTAAAAAAGCAGTTTTTATGTTCTTTGGCTCTATATGTAAATATTCTTACACATCTAAAAATTGTATCATCATATTCAACATTGTTGAGGAATTTGTATTTACTAGTATTTATTTATATTTCTCTTATTATATTTATTATTAATGTTAATACTTTGTTTTGATTGACGTAGTATAAACCAATACATAAAAAAGTCATTGATTGAAATTGTTTATATAAAGTATAAATTTCTTGTTATCATCACAGACAAATCCATTATCCTCCTGAGACTACCAACATTATGTTGGTTGTCCGTTTATTGGGATATATTCAGCAACACGATGATCCAGCCCTAGCTGCAGAAAATGTCAAACAGTTCTGTCATAGAACAATCAATGAAGATGCAGAGCTTGTACACAAATTGTTAGGAGAAAAGTTCAGTGACCAGTTAAATACATTGAGGGAAATGACGGCTAATGTTATTAGAGGGGAATATATAGATGAGGTAATTGTCTTTGTCACCTCCACACTTATGAGATTTACCTATTTTTATACACATTTTAATAAATTTACTTCTCATATTGCATTAAAGTTCCTAAATGTAAATTGTTAATTTAATATTTTGTAACACTATTCCTTGTAATTGGTGCATAGGTTAAAAAAAATTGCGTGGTACAATATAATTTCAGATGTAATATACAATTTTGCTATCTGTCAGAGAAATTATCATGAAAACCTACTAAGTTTTCAAATTATTTGATTTTTTATATATATTATATATATTTTTAGATATAAAAAATAATATAAGTTATATTTCAAATATCATTATTTGTATGTTCTTTTTTTTAATACAACATACAACATACAATATATAAAACAGTTCAGATTGTTGCTTAAATTATTGATTTTTGATTTCAGTTCCTAACCCCAGAAGGATTTTCCTCCTTAATGGCTCTTGTAGGTACAAACGGTCAGGGCATTGGCACAAGTCCCCTAGCTCTGTGGGTGAATTCAGTGTCTCAATTGACCATGTCAGATGACGAAAGGCAGCAATTAGATGTTTTTATAGACAAAATATATCAATATGTTGAAGAAGGTATTTTTTTTAACAAATCATACAATTGTTTTCGCTTATTTTATATTTTATTGTGTTGTGGTTTTTATAATATGTGATTCTAGAATCAGGCCAGTTCCTTAACACAGAGGGTTCGGGTTTATATCAACTTCAAAGTGCTTGCAATCACAGCTGTGCTCCAAATGCTGAATCATCATTTCCATATGGCAACCATAGAATACAGCTTAAAGCTATAAGAAATATCAAGCCTGGTGATGAAATACATATAAGCTATTTGGATGATTGCACTTTACAAAGGTCTAGACATTCAAGACAGAGAGTAAGTAATTTTTAAAATATTTCAATCTATTTTATTTTCTTTGCCTACTACTTATATATAAAATAAACTTTTAATTTAATTACTATTAAGCCTTAATTTTATTAAAGACATTTATGTGTAACATCTAATTATATTTTTAGTATAAAATAAATATCTCATTAGACAAATACTGTTTCAGGAATTATCAGAGAATTATCTGTTTGTCTGTTGTTGTGAACGTTGTATGTCACAAAGCAATGAACCGGATTGCACTAGTGATGAGGAAATGAGTGATGATGACTTGGATGACTGATGCTCTAACTTCCTAGCGCTGTGTTTGCTGGGACTTTGAGTGATAATAACAAAGTGACAATGACATTTAATAGTGAGGTGATTAAAGCTAAAGTGGTTTATGAATGTTGTTTCTCAATATAATCATATATATACAATAAATTGTTGTCATCAGATAATGATGTGTAATATTGAATAGTCTATCAGAGTTAATAAAAGTAAACTTATGTACAAATTTGCATGTTATATACTTCTCAGTTGGACAGTGAATTTGCTAATAATTTATGTGTTTATGGCAATTTGTATGGGAGTACATCATTTTATTTTCAAATGTTCTAGTTTATGCATAGTATTCTAGTAATTAATCTAGGGTTGACATACTTGGAATGTTGTTTATTATTAAAATGCTAGATATAATTCTGTGTAAAGAATAGTAGGATTTGCAATAGATGTTAACATTTCGATTTGTCAAAGAACATGGGATTATAGATGTCTATATTTCTTTGTTTTATAATATACTGCGAAAATGTCTCAAAATGTATCCGTTTTAACAAAATATATAATATCTATCAGGAAATATTTAGAAGATTTAAACTTTTAAATGCCCTCAGAGCTTACAGTGAAGTGCTATGATGCATTTTGAATTTTTCAATGTAACAATATTTTGACTTTGGTTCACCAAAGTTTGGTTCATGGTTCACCAAACTTTGGTTCACCAGTTATTTTCTGCTAATATTATAATATTCATATTATGATATTAGCAGAAAATAACTGGTGTCTGCATTATGTTGTAAAGCTTAATAGACACTGTGATTTGACCTGTTATTAATGATCAATATATAAAAATATATTTAGGAGGTTCATAAAAATTAATATTGTTTGAAAAAAAATATTTTTAATACATACTTTAATCTCAAGCCTGGCTTATGAGAACAATATAGTATTTAGGTAATATTATGAATAAGCCCATAGTTTTTATTGTTCATTGAACATAGATTTTATTATTAAGTTGTTGAGCTAGCATATTAACTGTAATATGGAGTAATTAATTATATTTATGAACTTTTGTAGTAATTTTAATGTATGATTAAAAATTGTCCATGATAAACAGGTATGAAACGAATTTTTCATGTTGCCTAAAAATGATAGACGGCCTAATTATTACAATGAATATTCAATATATTTTCTAGAATCTAAAGTAAGTGATATAATGGTATCTTTTTCATAATAAGTTGGTTTGAAATAAGGCTTGATGTTTTATGATACATAGTAAAAATTAGAATGTTAGTATTAATATAAAAGTAATTCTCAAGATACTTTTAATTGAAAACATAGACTTTCATATATGCTATTGATTTTTTTTTGTTTAATGTTGTATTTAATTTTTTTATTGTTACAATACTTGCCCTCATACGGACTATGGATCATATTATATACGGCCTGGTCACTTGATAGTGACTAGTTAGTGACCTCGACACCAGTCTGTTAACCATAAGTTTTTTTTATTAATAATTCTTCTTCTTTAAATATTAATTTAGTTTATTGAATGAGAAAGAGTAGTGTTATGATGCAAACTTGTGCTAATCATACTGTTCTCGTAAGTGGCAGATGTTATATTCGTGTAGGAATTTTGAGGATTTAGTAAGGAAATAGCATTTAAATATAGTGGAGTATAAGGGCGCTTATCTGTATGGGTATGTTTTATTACATATTCTATGTGTGTTAATTGGCGAGGCCGCTTATATACCTTGTATAAAATTTCCTAGTCGAATATAATAAAAATGTACCATCCAAATACTATTTGGTCTTCTCTAAAATGTTTAAAAAAAAATTAATGTATCTTTTTACTTGGAAGTTAATAGATGATTACAGATAACTAAAAGAAATATGTAAATAAGGTTTGCCTATTGTTTTAATTCAAGTCATGGACGTTCCTATTGGCTAAAATGTATTGTTTGCGATTGGTCAAAACGTCCTGGGAGCCTATCGTGACATATCGCAATATCATGATTCATGACAGTTGACGTATTATCGATAGAAGTTTCTTATATTATTGTCGTTTTAATGTTATATTGTTGGATTGCAGTTTAAACGGCCTAACAGAGAATGAAGATATATTAGCTATGAGATTTAAATACGATCGCCTAGAGTTCTATGCATTTCTTTGTATTGGACAAAACAATAGCATTGTTCTTCGCAGTGAAGTGGTTTGCCAATGATGAATCCTATAACATATGTTTGAAATAAATTCTTGATATAAATCTTGTCTGTATTTGTTTTAGTTTTCGTAGAAATAATAGTTTTGGATTGATACACGACAAGTATGTTGTTTCTACAGTATTATCTAAACGTTAAATATTTCAGAGAACTTTGGCTACATATAATAAAAATGGTAATTACGAATTTAATAAAAAAAATTGTTTATTACTCTACCTCAATTATGTATCACTCAAAATCTTTACTAGAAGTTATTTTTGTTTATATTACCAAATATGAAATCTACTAAATTACTTGCCTAAAATTTTGTTTACAAAAAATATTTCGGCCTTCTAGCCTTTAGATGATTCTAACAGGAAGGAGAAAAAACTTGATAGAGATGTAATTCTTATGAAGAATGAACAAACATTTTAAGATATAAGGTTAAACAGATTGTGGTTTGAGATTGATATTGAGGAGTAAAAAGATAAAACAAATGACTGTCTGCCTTTACAGAAGACACTATAACGTTGACAAAAAACCTAGCGTCAATTCTGTTTATTGTAAATTAATAAAGTTATGACACTTTATTAATATACAAAAAATAAGCGGCATCGATCATATAAAAAAGTGAAATTTAATTTCCCTATGAGCGTTTTTTTTAACGAATCTAGCATGTAGAAATCTAGGTTTCTTTCTATATAATTCTAATACCAGGGTATTATAAAGTTAAGTATGAATTTTTATGAACTCTTTCATACAAAAATGCATTCAGCTGCGCTGAGCCGCAGGCATAATTTAAGTGTAAAATTTAAAAACCTAGAGCAATTTTAGTTCTCATTGTTTCAGAGTAAAAAATCTAGTTTGAAACAGAATTTCTGAATTAGAACGTTATTCGGTTCAATAACATCTGTGATTAACATAACTGGTTCTTGAACAAATTGGTTTAAAAATTCTTTTAGTATTTTTTTTTATCATTGCTTGTTAAGCCCAAGTTCGATTTAGCTGTTACTGGCCAAAATATGTGTTTCGTTGGATCGATATTTAAAAAATAATGTAATTTTGTATTAAAGTTTTAATAATTCATCATTATTACTACACTTATGTTGTGGCAGATATAATCAAAAGAGATACATATACGTATATTATTAAGCTCGGAGAGCGTATTAGGCGTCTATACCTAATAACCAATAAGTAATATGTTACAGAAAATAAAAAGAGGAGTTATTTTCTTCTCAAATTATTAGAGGTCTTTCTAAACCAACTTTTTAAGCGAGATGGATAACGAGGGTAGAATCGCAATTTTCACTTTGTATAAAATAAAAACGTAAACTCAATCATGTCAACATTTATAACAATACTCGTAACAAGGACAAAGAAACAGCTGGAGGCAAAAGTCTAAAAGTGCAAATTTGTGAAGGTAAATTGAATTCAAAACAAAACGCGTTGGACTAAACTTCCTAAATCACTCTAACATTATTATCCGCAGGACATCAAGTCGCATTAAATTCTTCATTCATTTTATTTTTGCGGCCTCACGGTTCGGAATTCTCGCGTCTTTGATCTGAGGCAAAATAAAAATAGAATAAAATGCACTTCAACTGTCTTTATAAAAGGGGAAAATATAATTTATTCACAAGATAATTTTCTCGTCCCCTTTAAGGAATCATTTGAAGTGGGTGGGCGAATGAGTGTTTGTACTAAGAAAACGAGATTCACTGCAGCACTAGCAGACCTTAGTTGTTATGCTTCTTATGTATTCTTTTTCTTTCTATTCAGATTATTTGTATGCAGCTGTAGTAAATTTATAACAAGGAACTTCGGAACTCACTTTGGAGATTAAATTTGTTTCAGGTCTCTAGGTATAGTTAAAATAAAAATCGGTTTTTGCTTTGAATTCACTTATATTTTTTTAAGTTTAATGTTAGCTTGTGATTTCTTTTCGCATAACACATTGTTAGTTATATTAAATTTTAGACACCTTTATGAAGCTTCTTGAGACTTTTGAATGAATGCATTTAACTTTCAAGCTGTAGTGTCTTGCAACTAAAGTAATTCATTATTTGAAATTTTGTATATATTTAGAATATCCTTGAATATATCAGTATCCGTGTTTTATATTAAGGCAACAACATTCGCTGATAATAGAGATAATATTATTATAAAGCGCCATTTAGTGTTTTTTGATGTTCAAAATTCGTATCTTGATATTTATCGTTAAATGAACAACGACACTCAAAGCTAAATCCCCAAATTGGGGTCCGCTTGAGTTGACGAATGTGCTAATAACGACCAGATATGGACTTCGGTATATCTGAGGGCCAGATTTAAATTAAAATCGTCCCCTTTCTTTGAAGAAATGGCGCCGGGAGTATCTAATTGTGATCCATTCGAAATATTGGCCTTCGAGCGGGTTGGAAATAATTGGCGAATTTTATACTCAAATGCCTTTTGTCGTCTGTTATTGAGTTAGCCAAGCGTTACTCAGTCGAAATGGAAAATTGCTCTGACTAATGAAAAATTCTGTTCGGCGAAATGTTCGCGGTTTTTCAATTTATTATGGAATATTATTTTAGTATATTTCATTTTCGCCGTCTTTCTTCGTTTGAAGAGGACTAATTAAAGATAAATAATTGGTTTATCAAAATTTGTATAAAATATAAAAGCTTTAAATAATTTGCGCTATACCATGTTAGTATTGCTGACAAAACAATCTCATGAAAATATTTATTTTCAAATATTTGTTGTTTTTTGTTGTAGATATATAATACAACAGAAAAAAGTTGTTAGTACTCTGAACGTTAAATAATGCCTCAAAAGTATTGACGTTCAAAATTAATATTTTTCTGGTTTGTTTCTTTACACAAAATCAGTTTTTGTCTGAATTACGATAAACAAAATTGTAATATAACTCATAAATTGATGCATAATAAACTCCTCAATGCGATGAGCTACGAACTGATTTATTTACAAGTTACATCATCCGTTGAGTTACAATGTAAATTATATTAATATATGATTCTAATACAAAATAATATTTTAAGAATCTAAAAATTTTTGGAACTGACGTAAAGAAGTTAAATCAGAAGAAGTTGATTTTGCATTGAGATCATAGGTCCTAAATGTTTTTTACACATCAAATTAGTAGTTCACCGTAGAAGATGATATTGTTTTTATTTTTTTTTAGCTTGTCGTATTGCTGATTAATCCATATTGGTTTCTCCATCTATAATCCGTATCCATATTGGTGATTGCTCCATAAATGGACTGGGTTGACCGGAAAAGAGCTCAAGATGTGTGCTCCCGAGGTACACCTTATCCTTATTGTCAGCCTGCTTGCTGTCTTCTGTTTTTTCTTACCATTAAGGGGAAGGCTATTTCGTCTTCTTGGAAAATAATGGACATGTACCCTTATTCTAAAAAAAATGACAGATCAGATCCTACACTATTAAGGTATATGACCATTGCCTCCACTTTTGAGAGAACAAAAGTGATAAAACAAGCGATCAACAAGAAGCTCCTAACGCACTTGGAAGAGTATGATTTGTCGCTCGACTGGTGATTTTCTAGTGTATTTCACGCAACTTTAATTTTCTGAGAGTCAAGCTTAAGTTTGAACGGTTTGGTACGGCAATAGTGTTCGATCGGGTCTGGCACCGGAGTCTTCTATGGAAGCTTCTGTCTTACGGCTTGCCCGAAAGACTTTTTAATTAGTTCGCTTGCTTCCTGCTATTGATGGCTGTTGCTTCAATAACATTTATTTTATATGATTGCGTTTATGATATGACACTTGTTTAGTTTTTTTCCTGTTACGGCACACTTATCTTTTTTTGGGGTAACTGCTGGTCGAACATGAAGTTCTCCCAATTTAGTTTAAACTTTTCAGAACATTCGGTGATATATAGACTTAAATTTTCAATATTGTATTTAGTATTTCCATGTTCTATAACATCCCTATTTAATACTCTGGTTACGTATGCGCTACATATTAAAATAAAAAAGAACATCGCAGGGGCAACATCGTAGTATGGATAAAATATCATATAACTGGTGACCCCGCTGACTCCGCGGAACGAACATCAAGCCGTGAGCACTACAAGATTCCTGATACCAGACAAGAAATGGAATGGTATTGCTATCCTAACATCGGGGCAATCATGTAGTCTTAGGTGTAGGTTATAAGTTTTCAATATGTAATTTTTATTAAAATATACATAAAGGTAAGTGTCGTAGTTTACTTGGAACCTCCAGTTGCCATCCTATACAATTCTCTTAAAAATAAACTATTTACGTTTACTGTCGGATGTAGAAAATAATATGTTATACAATTAGAATAAGTAAAAGTTGCAGAAAAGTAAAGGCTTATATCTTTTGTGAGATAATCGTTGCAGCCAGAAAACTATTTCCGAAGAAGCTTCGTAGTAAATTGGAAAGCCTCGTTCATATAGCGTTTTCCGCGTAGATGTGAGGAAATAAAAACAAGGAAATGAAAATAGGTTAAGGGTACCCTAGGGTTGGAATGAAATGAGGATCACTTTTTGTACACTCGCTTACTGTTCATGATTTAGAGACATTAAAGGGTTAAGGCAGATAGTATTATCTCTATTTTCATTTCAATTCTCAAACATTTTGTTAATGTTAATATTTACACATATCATGCATTCCACACATTCACACATATACTCTAAATTAAAAAGTCGCTCTGTTTAGCTTTCTGGTTAGGCTTTCCATTTTATTCGCTACATAGATTTGTAAAAAGTGCAGTAAGAAAATTGAAATAAGTATAAAGCTTAAATTTAGATAAGAGCTTCAGATAACACAGTCTGCCTTTCCTGCCAATTAAAATGTTTGAGGGGTTGAATAACGTTTGTTAACTGTTAGTTCTTACCCAATGTAGGCATTTTCATAATATATATATATATATATGTATATATATTAAAACTTACAGAAAGTTTTG
>DVQP01002079.1:0-13357 GCA_018231745.1 Danaus eresimus
ATCACCACGTTTGCTCAAGACGGGTTGGCGATTTTAAACTTTTAATTTGAAATTATAAACCCAGGTTTCCTAACGATGTTTTCCTTCACCGTCTGTCAGCAGTGTGTAAATACCCATAGAAAGTACATATGTCTAGGAAAAATCACATTAGTACATGTCAGGTTTTGAACCCTCGCCCTCATATATAAGAGACAGACTCTTAACCACAAACACCACCACGACTATCGGTAGTGATACTGTTCATGGCATTGAAAATAAGCCGCTGTATCTATTTTGTCTATTCGCTCAATTTTATATATTAAGTTCATATTAAATGGTTAATAATAATATGTAATTTGTCAAAATATATTAGATCGCTTTCTGTAAGATGGATCAAAATAGTGAAACATCAAAATTTATTATAATTTGATAAATTTCATTTTATTGATTACAATTATAAGAAGTGGTAGAAGACAAGTTATAAGTTGATAAATGAAAGAGATTTTTTGGCAAGTACGTAAAGTAACGAATGGTTTTAATTTGAGGAATCTCATGGCTTTAAGATTGCAAGTTCGATCTAGTGCACTTACATATTTACAGCGGTGACACCGTCACTGACATCTAACATGTATATTTAATTTTAAATAAACTAAAAACATTTTTAGAATCAAATTATGATTATTGTTTTTTTAGAATAGTAAGAATTATTTATATGTTTTCATTTATGGTTTAAAAATTTTATTAATAAAATAAAATGTTGCTGCAATTTTTAGTCTTCTCTTACTATATTCGACGTAACCAAGAACCTCTTTCACCCGTCTATAGCAGCCCCAGCGGTCGTCACCGTTTACGATCAGATAAGTTTCAGCTCCACTTTTTCAATGAATTCTAAATGCGACAGACTTTTTAATTTCGCTGTCTCGTTCCGCCCTCAGAGAACTGACAGCACTTGAGCGTCTATCCCACTCTATTGTACAACTGATGGCTGATAGCATTGTCACTTTGTGTTCCGAAGTATTCTTATGACTTCGAGTCTCCAATGACCCTTAAGATCCTTAAAGTTTAAAACTGCTAAAGTAATTTCTACCGAAATGAATTATTCATGTAGCTTACTAGAGGCTTCATTTGTAATCTGACCAAAAATTATTAACAGTAGGTTTTAAACTTAGGAAAGTGATTGTAAATATATGTTATATAATAATTCTTAAATCATATTTCCGTTTACCGAAAAGACTCGATTGGCAGTATTAAATATATGAACACATCGCTTGTTTGTGTAATGTGTAATTAATGTAAAACACATTCAATGATTTGAGTTGAACGAGATCGGTCAGCTTGAATTTTGTAAATTGTAATGAACTCGCTGCTTGCGGAGGGACGATTATTTTAATTAATGGAATTTAAAATGACTTCAACGAGAGCGTCAAAATTAAAATGTATTTCGCTTTGAGACTGTCTTCTAGTGTCATTATTCCTTATTGCGAATTTATTTATTACAATATTACTATTTGTTCAAGTTAAGTAATTCAAACCTGATATTGATCCTCAAGCAAATATTGAGGAAATAGCTAATTTATAGTGTAAAAATATGTCGCGAAACGCCGGGAGTATGTAGTTTTTAAAGTAATAATAAATATGAGTAGTAATCCGAAACTATTAGTTTCATTTAAATGAATACTCGCAAATGTCTTAGATCTCATGATTGACAGTATTTTAATTGTTTGTGAAGTCCTCGTAAAAAACAATGAATGCTTTAGAGTTCGTATTACATTTTTGTAATGATTTCATTTTGATGTTTATTTGTTTAAATATAACGAACGAGTGTTGTCTTTTTGTTCTTTGTCATTTAATTGATATTAAAAAATATTTTTCGTATAATATTTCCACACCAACGAAGAAGCAACCGTATGTATATTAGTGAAAATTTTATTATAAAATTCAATTGTGGATTCATTCCAATGAACATATTTTTGTGACGTTATATTTAATAAAATGTTACGTACTCCTATCTGCCATTCGATAACAAACGTTACAGTAGATATTATAAAAACAATAGAAATAATACCATTGTTAGAATAAAGTCTATTTTTAGACTAAAACAAATCCCGACTATTATTTCCACAATAAACAAAGGAATACAATTAACTGGATAGCAAATATACAGGTAATAATTGCGTATTGGGGATCAGGTAGACAATGCGTCGGTATCAACAGCTAACCTCATTATACTCTTCCGCGTCGTCGGCTCAGCGTGCACCATGGTACTGGTTGATTGTAGGCATTGTTTCGCTGACAGCGAAAACAAATAAACATGAAATTTTCAATAACTTCATAAATATAAATATATATATTTTACAGTTTGTTGTGTCGAATATGCCAAATACATTTTGATAAGTAACAGTTGTTTCCTACATTTTTTTATACGTTTGAATTCGTTGAAACATTGGTAGCGAAGCAATTAAATCACAGGGCATTACGTAAAAGAATATATTTTTAAAGAAAACCATAAAAATAATTAGACCTTTTTTCAAATGTATAATTAAGAAAGCTTTTTAAATGGAATGGAGGAAATTACTTTTTCTAATTGAATTGAAAAGCAATTTCGATTTCGTTCTTGGTTTTCCGTTTTGAATTATGTGAACTTTTCTCTTAGAAAATTATAATTTGGTTATTGTTGTTAAGTTTTTAAGTACTTTGCTATGACGTGTTATAATGTTGAGTTTAGTAATATTTACTATGATACTAGAACAAAAGTAATAAAAATTTAAATTAAAATGGGAGAAACCAGTTAAAATCTACCTTCAATTAATACTTATGACTTTAGTGGGAGTGTGAAAAAAATTGCAAAAAAAATATCCAATTGGGACACGAAAAATAATTTCACACAAAACTCAAGGATTATTCAAAGCTGGATTTCACAAAACGCATTGCCCCTGGCAGTTGAGCAATGTGTGGGCCAGCGGTGTGAATAGTTAAACTAAGTTTACATGGTATTTCTATTTAGTCACGATTATCAAAAAAATATAAAAATAATTTACTTAGCAAAGTACTAAACCAGCTCTAAAGATATGTTGTAATAAATATAAAACCAGGATAAGAAATACCTTACGGTATTTTACGTTGAACAGAAACTTGTTTTAAATATTAATTACATAGTTAATTTAAAGGAAACAACTTAAGATCACGGACGGATATTTCAGTATATAGACGACGTGATATAGAAAAGAAAAAATATAGATGTTAATTTTATAATAAAATTGTAGAGCTTTAAATGCAGACGGTGATATTACTGTGTCATGTAAACCTCGCTTTTGATTAAGTAAGGTACATTATCAGAGCCGGCGACGTAACGCACCGGAAACGACACGGTAACGGGTGACGTGTGACGGGTTAATTATAAATTATATAAAATGTATCATTCCGTTAAAGGAGACTCGCTTAATTATAAACATAACCCGTCTGAACGCACACTAAATAGGTATAGCATTAAATAACATAATCCGTTAGCATGTTTTGAAAACTACAAATGAAAACTGTTGAAATGATTTGAACAATAGTTACAATAACAAAACTGAATATATTCCCACGACGACCCCGTATGAAGGTCCTATCAAAACAAACATGCAGAGTAAAGATAAATAACTATGGAATTAGCGTTGGTTCTAACGATCGCTCCCCAAGTGATGTTAATTTAGCCAAACACTAGTGTAACAACTTGTGCAACTCATTTGGAAAGTAGATGAGGATATTTTAAATAAATAAACATATTTTTTCTCAACAAGAACGTGCTTTTCTGTTTGATAACAACGTTCACAGAGATTTTTTTCGAGATTATGTTGAAAATAATTGATTTGCTTCAGGTCATACTTCTAAATTATTCTTATTTGTGTGTTAAATCGTGAATAATTAAGCAAAGACCGTATAAAAATTATAGAAAAGTTGATATATGTATAAGGTTTCGGAAACCTATTGGTTCAGCAAAGTGCTATAAAGACTAAATGGCAGTATAATAAAAGGCATTACTCCGGAGGGACTCGCTTGTATGTGAATGTATAGCTTTTGGATATTTATGTGAACATAACAGTAACATACAAAGTATTTATTTTATGTAGGTGTGTTATTATAGCGGTATAACAACACGAAGCATATCATAATATTTATATAGTCAATTCTCAAACATGATTCAGATTTCGGTCAACTATACTGTTTTTTTACTGTCATGAAATAAATTTTAAGTACGATTCTGATACCACATAAAATAAAAGTTTAACATATAAATACAATTAACAGTTTCAAAATATAAAGAAATATTTCAATTATATTTGTCTGAGAAACGTTTATATTAGAGATGGTGTTTCTGTACACAAGTCTCCGGACCGTTATTCGTTATAAACACTCATTTAAATCCGCCAAGTATCTTTATAATGAAATTCACATAGTTCTCATTAATTCACCGCCACGCTCATCAGCTCACTTTAATCCGCTGAAGCAAACATTCACAAACTTTCATCTCGGTTTAAGCTTGTGCCAAAAATTACTTGAATATTACCAAGGGGTAATCTACATAAACGTCTGCGAATCTGCCAACTCGACGTGCTAATAGAGCGTCTAGAAATGATTTGTTATGTTTAAATATTATGATGTAAAGAGACACTGATATAAGAATTTGGTTATACAGATTACAATCTCTTTAAAAAAACAATTGTTGAAATATCAAATAGTACATCAATATAAACAGCTTAAAGTTAACTGTTTAATTCTTTGTTTCTTTATTTCCAATTCACGAATTATGCTTTGCATAATTTTATCATCTAGTTGAAAGTTTTAGCTTTGATTTTCTCGACTCCATCAAAGGACATTAATCTTGCATTACCGTTTTTAATTCCTCGACCTCCGGCGCTATTTAGACAACTTAAGTTGCAAATAAAATTTCTTACACTTTTTTTCCTACCAGCAAACACTTTTTTACTTCAAATTCTTTGTTTTAAAATAATTGAAATAAGAGGTTAAGGTTACAATTTACGAAACGGTTCGTATAAACTTAAAAATTTAAATATTAAATAACAGAATAGAAACCTTTCCCTACAAATTCTATTATAACATTGTATTGGAAATGATAAAAATATGAGGATAATATGAGGGGAGGCAATCACGTACGAATAACATCCATGTGTCCCGTTGTTAAGATCGTAATCCGTCTCAAGTGGATCGTTCAAGACAAAGACAAACAAACTATGAGCTCACATTATAAATTCACATTTGGTTCTTCCATTAGTCGTCATTGTTACTGGGGTTCGAAGCAACATATGTTACTTCAGTTTATTAATTAATCATTACCGTTACGTCAATTTCTTCATTTAAATACCAATTTTTATTCACATCGAATAAATAGAAAATTAGCAGTACATTAAATGAAAAATAATTGATCTCCTTATTAGTGCGGATTTAATTTAATGAAACCTTCTGTTTCTGTTGTTGACAGCAGCTTCGAAGAAAAAAATCTTAATTCTCACCCTTCTGAAAAGGCAATAATCGGGAAGCTGGCTGGGCGAAATTAATTCGCATTTTATAGGGTACCGACCGCTGGCAACTTTCCAGACTGGTATGATATTGAAACCGGTGTTTGAGTTTGGGATTTATAGCTGCGACGTTACTGTTAATCATGTCCCAATTAAAAACGCTCAAGTACACTATTGTGGCCTGAAGTTGGGGAATAGAAGATCGATTTGCTTTCTTATTTAAGAATGAGTATTTGGTCTAGTTTCTTTAAAAAAATATATTTAATAGGCCATCTTATTAATAATTTCCATATGCATAGTTAATGAGAGTATATTTTTTACCGATTTGGATTTTAACTTACCCGCTTCAGGTACCGGTGGAAGAACAGCTCCATCCTTGATCCATCGCGTCACGGTGACATGTGCTCTTACGGAAGCTGAGGGTGCGCACGTCATCAAGGCAGCGCCTCCTGACACCCCGTGAGTAGGTTGAACTTGAACCTCCCATGGGACGTCCATTACTAGAAATTAAATTTGATGTATAATATACATTATTATAACATTTGTTATTAAGCCACCCATTGCTCGAAGCTTCTGTATTGAGTATTATTCTGACATAAATAACAGTAAAATATTTGGAAAAATGTCGCCACTTTGTTATTCCTATTTATTATACTGGTTATGTTAAAACTTTATTTTTAAAAGTATTAAAAATCATATGCTAACATACATACATACATATAATAAGTGCTATTGTTTACAAATCTGTATATGAAAATCTGAGTGATAGCACATAACGCATAAAATACAATATGATTTTCAATTAAATTTGTCAGCATGCAGCCATTTTCACAAATGTATTTATTTATCTGTAGAGTTTGAGATCTGTAATTAATTTAACAAATGCGACACAGAAACAACGTGAGATGAGATTAACAAGATTCACGGCACCCATTAATCTAATGGACATATCAATGTGAATTTAATTTAATACGAGATTAATAGTACGATTTATTCAAATTTTGTATTTAAACACTTTTTACGTATTATAATGAAATAACGTTGAAAATAGGTAATATTTCGATCATAAAAGAATATATATATTTTTTCTATATATAAGTTTATACATTGATAACATCTCTATATCTTATAAAGTCCTATATTATGTTTATATTTTTTATGCTTTTCCATTCCGCGTCTTTAGTCTCCATATTCGGAACATTTAATTTTAATGTGAACTTTAGTCAGATATATCAAAATATTACAAAAGAAAATTGATGAATGCTCTACGACTTCATTTTACAAGTGTAACTTACAAAATTACATCTTATTGTAAGTTTTTAAAGCCTTGAGTTGTTACCATTACTTTACACTAATATAATCCCCCTTCCCTCTCTTTCACGACATGACAGTTGCGGTATAATTAATTATATGGCGACACTGTCGGTCTGTGGGAATTGGGTTGCGGTATTATGTGAGAAGGAATTCACAAATTAATTTGTAGAAAGAAGATACCATTTTAAAATGATAACATTTAATCTAACTACGTTTGAAAGAATTTAATAAATTTAATAATGTTTTTATAATGTATGCATTGTTAGTTGTGTTGTATTACAGATTGTGCGTTTTCTAGAGATGGTTTTTCTGTATAACTTTTGTGTAAACATATATTTCGGCATTGTTTGTTTCTTCGAATATGTATCTGAAGAAAAAAAGATATTTCATTAAAAATAACGATAGAATACCTTTTAATAAAAACATTTAACACAATTGCGAGATAACAAGGATTAAATTATTTGAGTGTATGTACCCGGTCTTATGTTTTTTCTTTGACAAGTCCTAGAGCTTTTACGACTTGTCGTATTTATGTGAGTATTGTCAATAGATTTATCTTTGTCATGATAGTGATATAAGGTACATCAAAATAAGCAAAAAGGAAAAACACATGGGATTCTGTATCCAAATCGTGATCTTAACATAAAATACGTATTAAAATGCATAAAATGTATGTTAATTATATAATGCGAATTGTGTTTGCTTTATTGAAGTACTTCAATGAATGTAATAAAATTATAAGACATGAACGGAGTAGGATTTTTTATGTATTATAAAGATGTCTGGAGAAAAATTATACAAACTTTTGTTTTATGTTCTCTATAGATATTCATTTATTCATAAAAAGAATCAGAAAAAGTTATTTAATTCCTACGTAATATCAATTTATTCTCTGTTAATATTGGTATAGAGCTTAATTATAGAACGCTTTGGTTCTAAGTAATATACATTAATTAAAACTTAAACTTTAATTATTATTGTTGGTGAAAATAGATAATATTTCGTGAAAGACGCTTCTACGAAATTTAAAAATTATTATAGTTTATCGTTTAATTAATTCCATAATGGGTAAGTAATTTATTTTAAACGATACTTCGTGAAATACGTTTTTACATAGCTTGAAATAAATCCTCACAGCAAAAAGCATTACTCATTCAATGAAGATAAATAAATTTATGTGCCGAAGCAATTTGGAAATAAAAGAAATATTGGATTTTATTCAATTGATATAACATTCCGAGGCGCGACACGTATCAGCTGTGAAGAGGCAACTCCCACTGAATTAGAACGGTTTATACATAAAATATAAGAGGTTTCGAGGAGTCTTGTAACGTATTTGGTGTATGAATTATACATACTCGCTTTGTACTTGCTTCTTCCTGGCTAAAATTTTTTTTCATAATTATGCTATTTTATTGGTAAACGACCGATTTCGTTTATTGATAGTTCGAATATAAAACTAATCATTGCTTATCCAAATTAAAATAACATCTTATCTGTCTTTAAATGTAATTTAGACTTTTTGTCTGTTCTTTTATTTTCTCATAGATACAAATTTTCTGTGGAATTTGAAAAGCCATAAATATTTGGTTACATTTAATGTGAGACAGTAAATAATAAAAAAAATAATACATTTACACATTCATACATAAATCTACCGCCTTTATAATATTATAAATAAAATTAAATGAACCACAACCATAACTTAATTCATGTTTTAATTATTTAATGAGGCGAAAACCAAAAAACGTACCGAAATTTGCAGTTCAATCACTTTACACTTTTTTTTATATAAACTTTAAAAATCCATCAAAACAAAGGCCCTTGACTGTCAAGCAACTGTTCTCATATAATATATTTTTTATACTAAAACATAATTATTTAAACAGATCATGTCAGTCAGTTTAAATATTTTTCTTTATTTTTTTTGACAATAAACGTAAAGCATTTAACGACTGTATTGAAAAAGACAAATATATTTTTTTAAGATTATAATTACCCTTTAGCGAAGTCTCAAAAACTATAACGTAAATAACACCCACAATGTACGGTCTACGGTCTTGATGCCGACCTCGTGGTCCGCATTTCTTCGAGGTCCTCGTTAACTAGCTCTTACTCAATAAATTGATATTTCATATCACCTTACCGTGTAGAGATTCCTTTAAGATAGAAAGTTAAAGAAATTGTTAAAAATATATATTAAATGGCTTAATAAACAATTAATTCCTGTCACTATTTGTTATAGGCATTGCAGGATTAGGGCGGGCAGAGTAATCCGATGAGATGCTGCCGCATCAGGTTTAGTGCAGCGTAAGCGGCTTACACCCTTTGTTTGATGCTGTGTCCGCTTATTTCCCGTTTAATTTATGGTGGGATAAAATTTTATTATGGATTATGTATATTCGATTGCAATTATGATATCATTCTCGTAAATCGGAAATTTATTGATAGCGTCACTAAAACCCCATCTTATTATATTTATTCTACAATATTTGGTAATATAATTAAAGTTTGAGAACGTAATGGCTAAACCAATTTAAATTAAGTTTACACAAAATCGCTTTTAAGACTGTTAAGTTAAATTAAAGCAAGGGAAGGCCGACTACATTTATTATTAAGTAACAAAATTATTACAGAATATCATTACAAGTGAGTGTCAATTACGAAATTATTGATTAATTTCAAGAGTAATAAAATAATGACTCAATATTATGATTGTAGCAATTAGTCAATACGTATATCAAGCAACGCAAATGTTAAGTTTGAAAGATTTTCATTTATCAATTATTTATATAATTGTGTTAAATTTATTATTTTTCATAAGAAATATTTCAGTACTATATTTCAATAACAATCGAATTCCATTAAGACTTAATAGACACCTGAACTCTTGAACAGACAATATTGATGTCGGGAATGTTTTCAGATATTTCAAATAAACAGTTGAAAATAATTCTCAGCAAAGTGAGAATACCTAATTTCCTGTTAACGAATTATCAAGCCGCCTCCGATTTTATCGTTTGTAATACAATATCGACCTTAATTAAATTCTTATTTTTTATACAAATTAAAATATTTTGATAATAAAAGAAACAGAGTAATTGAAAGCTATGCGGCTCGTCTGTGTTACATTTTATTTATATTAATTGTTTTCCTTATATTTCTTTTACATAAACTTAATTTAAACAGTAATCGATTTTTATCTGCTTCATGATCGTCGCAATAATTCTCAACAACAGTGCTCTTGTTTGAACCGCATTCTCAGCGCTTCACAGCACAATGCCCACTTCTCTCAACTAGACGTGGTAATTGTTCATTCTGTGGGCCCTTGATCACTATTAAAATGATAATAATACGTAAAAAACACATAAATTTTAAGGGAAATATACTAACCATCTTAACGAAGGTAATTTTGTAGTTTTATATATTTTCCTTTTCATCCCAAAAGTATTGTGATAAATTTAAACATGTACATTTCTGAATACTACTGAGAGTAATCCAGTTAATAATTTTTTATACGTGTCATATGAAAACCACTATCATATTTTTTGCAATGAATGGATAGTGTTTGACTCACTTCCAGCCGTTGGTAGGTGGAAATGAAGTTACAAATCGGGCGTTAGATATGAGGTTATCTCGGTAACAACCTATTACATTTAGCCTTTAAGACACGCAATTTTAATTGGAAGTAAACACAGATGTACGCTTTAGGGGCGTACTTAGATAAGTCCCGTTTATAATTTAATAACCAACTAAAAGCTTATTGTTTCAATTCCTTTTATAACGCCATGAAATAAAATCAGGGCAATGTCTATTATTTCGGTTACCCAGTAAAACAGCATCTCAAGTGGGGTGTATGGGCTCTATTGTTTCCAAGATTGTGGGCTAAAAGCGTGTTGAGAGCGCTTGAGATATTGCTAGCAAAGCCTCTACAAGACCGATACATCAGTAAAGTGTTGTACTTGCCAAATATTTAAAGTTATGGCACGAAGTGTGCAACAACATTTTTGAACTTTTTAAAAAGATAATATGTATTATTACAAAGAATATTAAAACAAAACTTTGATAAAAAGTTTTTGTTTAATTATTTAACTATACAGCTTCTTTTTCTTAACATCGTTTTAATTAGTTTGACAAAATAATAATAAAAAAGAAATCGTAAAATGAGGCACAAATTTTAGCAATCAAAGCAAACATCAAAAGCTGAATTATGATTGTATTGAATCGTCAAACACTCATCAGAGTAAAAAGCTATTGAGATTTCTTAGATTTGAGCTGATTCTATTAACAGACCGTACAAAGGGATATCGGGAACTCAATCTCAGAGGTTTACGGCCCTCGAACCTTCTACATAAAGATTCGTATTTGCATTTCAGCCCAAGCGATTTCGACTTACGCCTTCACAAACGCCAATATTGTAGTCAAGTGGTTTTGTCTTTATGCAATTTCAGCCTTTATCGATATCGGTTTTGAGATGACATCTGCTTGAAACCCTCTACTCATTGACGGATAATATTGGTGACGGATAGCTTGAAGACGTGAGCTGGACCGATCATTTCGAGTAGAGGTTTCATTACACTTTTGCTTTTTATAAGAAGTACATAGTAGAATATATCAATGGTTGTATCTTGTGGTTTTCAAGTATACATATTAGCAAAAAAGTTTTCGTATTTTTTTGACACTTAACTAATTTAAAGTGAAAATACGTTTTTCAGATATGACTACGCTATTTAATTGATTCATTTTTTCTTACTTTTCAATTATTTTCAACTTCAACTTTCAACAGCAGTGATCACAGTTACATCTAAAATCATAGATTTTTTTAAAAGTGAACTTACGAATATCTCAAATATCAGTAGGTACTTGACAATTTTTTAGTATTAATAGGACATATCTTCTTCAGGGAAATAGAACTGTTCTTAGCTTCAAAATGATATATATCGCTTACATCATCTTACCACTTTATTTAATTGATTTAATTATTATCAAAGAACGCAAGTATCCACCCAGTAGTCCTTTTCAAATTCTATCTCACACTCACATTCTCTAAGTGTAGGTACTAAATTCTGAAGCTTTGAAAGTCATTAAAACGTCCTCAAAAGGTCAAATTTGAGTATGAAAGCAAAAAAATATCTTTAGTGACTTTTGTGAGCCTTTTGCGGGGAAATTGTATTAATTCTGGCTCAAAGGAAAACGATTCTATTTTTTTTTATCCGGTCTACAATTTAACTTTTACTCGGGCTATTGAATTAAAATAAATTAAAGAAAAAGTCTCTAGCCTCTATTGTCGTAATTTCCTTTTGAACCTTTGGTTAGTAGAGAAAAATTTTTGCAGCCCATGTGAATGTCAAATTTTCATTTATAATAATTCCATATGAAATTAATTTATTTAGTCCAAGCACATGATGTTCACAATACATTACAATGAATTTGATAAGGATGTTCCGCTTCAACTTGTAAGTGGGAATGACGCTGTCAAAACTTAAGCGCTCAAAGTACTTACAGCGCTAAACTAGCTCCGACGCGCAGCAAGAATAAGAATCTTCTTTATTCAGACACAAAGGCAATAATATGGAACTTATTTACTTCCAACTTTTTCTTTATTATTAACTATAAATATATTTAATAAATATAATTGACTTAATGCATAGACATAAAGTCATCTACAACATCATTCTTTAGTATCTGTTTATATGAACGTATCTTCTGTGTAAGCATCGTAGTTAGGATAGCAATTTTCTAATATTAGTATGATATTACAGCAAAAACTATCTTGTAGCCAAGGTAATATGCAGGTACATAATTTGATTAAGAACACCAGTTTTACTAGAACCCTGTTTATAAAACGTTATAAATTTTCGAAACAATCTTTGAAGTTGTTTAACAATAAAACCCTATACTAGGGATCCCATATGTTTTCTCAACTATTTTAATGGTTATATATAAAAATTCTCGGTATTTTATTATGAATCATAATCAACTAACCAGCTTCCAGCCGCATGTCTCTTGATAGTACGGTACCCACAGTGCCCGCAGCTCGACAACGGTACAAGGCCGCGTGTACATCGCTTCTGTACTGCGCTGATGAGAAGGCGCCAAGCCACAAGGTGCCGTTTGGCAGAGCCTCTCTGAAACAAAATATAATTTAGAATACAATTTGGTACTTGAATGCGTATAAATGTAAAGCAAAGTTTAAGTTTACTCGTCTCGAAATAAAAAACATCAGACCCAAGTCTTCACGTCTCTACGTTACCAACTATAAATATTTTCCTTTCACTACTGAAATATTAATAAATTAATGAACGAACGTGATACTAGTTTTTCTGATAAAATATAAAATTTTGAATTGAAGCTCACAACTTTTAAATCCCAAATTTATTTATAAGAAGTTAAAACTAAAATATTTCGGACTTACTAAGCGATTTTTTAATAATTTAAAACTACATAATCCCGACATTTATGTTACTTTACAGTAGCCGTGATCACGGGCACTGTAGAGTAACCGAAACGTCGGGATTATGTAGTTTTAAATTAATAAAAAATCG
>DVQP01002080.1:0-13355 GCA_018231745.1 Danaus eresimus
CTTTATACTGGGAGTAAAATTAGTCAGGAAGCCTCTCGACATCCATAACATAAATTTTTGTGGTCATCTATGCATGTCACCTGCAAACAAGGCGGCTATGTGCGGAGTTCCTCCACGGGATCAAATCAGAAATGAATTTAATTGGTAGAAAACAAATGCAAAACGCGATAGTTCATAGGATGAATTGTCACTATATAATAGAATGTATGGCCTCTCATTATCTTGAATTTTATAGTACAAACCACGAACTTGTAACCGAGAGATGGCAAGGTAGGATTGGATGAGGCGAGCTGATAATTGGGCAAAGTGGCGTGTTGTGGTCGAGGCCTGTGTGAAGCAGTGAACTGATTACAGCTGATCCCTGACTGACTGAACGTTATTCCTGACAATACAGTTGTGTGTCCTTCAATCAGATATGAACACCGATATACCAATGACGATTATATTTATATGTTATTGGAATAGCTTAAGAAAATAAATCCCTCGTATTCCATTTCAACACCGGCATGATAAAATGAACAGTCTTCAGAATAGATCAAACTCTATTAAATATTAAATATCTCTTTCAAAATTTTTGTCTTAAAATAACCAAACGTTTGAAAAAGCCTCGCTTTTATTCAGACACAAACAGTTTTCGGTATAATGTGTATTTATATTTAGCACATTTTTATTGTCAGTCTGTTTATAATTACAGCAACGTAAATTACAGTCGCTCCAAACAGAGTTTGCTTGTTTGGCACGTTATTAAATAATTCGGTAAAATACTTCAATATTTCCAATGTTTTACAACACTGACCCCTTTAGCTGTATATAATCATTTTATACCAAAAAGGTTTAATATCGAAAAAGATGAACGTATGCTTTAAGTCATTGACTTCAGCATAAAAAGTGTGAATCATAAGAAAAACTATACTATGAACTACGACTAATAGGTTCAAGAACATCAATCTTACTTTACAGCGTTTGGGATTTTCGAACAGCTTTCAACGACCGAATAATAGACAATTAAATAATATATAAATAAAATTTATTGAAACATTTTTATAATTATTTTATTACTTGTTCTAGTACTGCTCACGAAGTAGTAGAATATGTGTTAAATTTTAAATTTAAAAAAGAATTAAATATATGGTAATAAATGTACGATAGATTGTCATTTCGTCCTTTCCCGAGGCGAACAATGTAACTAGGTGTAGTAAAACACAGTCTATTTTTAAATGACGTATGAACAATCCCAACATTGCTGCTATTTTCTAAATATTATCTCCAGAAGCTATATGCGATCTGTTCCACTTCCATAAGCGCTATTCAACTATCGATCATCCAGCGCTATCTCGCAGATGGTTTGCATTGGCTCGAGCTATTTCTGTTTATTCTAAGATTTCTGAATTATATTCTGATTCTGCGAGAAGTTCTGACACCAGTTAATCTCGACCCAAAATAAGATTTACCTTCTACTACGCTTCCTAGAAAATCAAATGTGTTACAGCTTACGTAGCTACATTTATCATTTTTTCCTTAACGTTGGTAAACCGTTGATCTCCGGCAAAACAATCATTCGAAGTCAAAGAAAATTATTTTAATTAACTTGAATCACATGATACAATGTTATCCAATGACAGTATTGCTGCCATATTCGCCAACGCGTTTAAATGTGCTATTAGTCTACAGTAAGCGTCTTGTACAACAATTCGTAAATCTCAAATACATTCACAAAGCCATAACAGATACGTAACTATCAATAAGCTCTGTTACATTGTTGTCAAGTATATTTACAGCCTCGAACTGTAAACCGATGAAATATCGACTCCCAAGTCGCTCGCCGCTAATTAAGAGGTAAATAATTTTCCACGTAACCGTGGGAAACTACGAATATAGTCAATGCGATTTCGAACTCTAGATGAGACTTACGGTTGTTAGTGTTTATTCTTTTAGTTAATATTATTCAGCTAATATGAGTTCACATGCTCTATATATTTCTGTGTGTTAAATTGATGCACTAATGTATTGTGGGACATTCCACTGAGCTCAGGCCACTCGTAGCGAACGTGATGAAGTTGCCTTGCCTCGAGGACGTCGTGCGTCATGAGAAGCGTTTTTTAAATCCTGTTACCTATTTTTTATAGTCTCAAGTTACTGGGGGACTGTTCAGTAAATTAACAATATGTGAGGAATATTTCACTAACATTCTTTACAAGAAACGTGTAAAGAAATTAATTACTGGAAGTTGCATTACTTTTAATCACTTAACACTAAACCTCTGGTAGGTCTTTAATAAAGGAGGCTTTGTATAGATAAGAAATAAACAGAAAATTTGAATAATAGATGTGGCGGTGTTGCGATGTATCGTCGCAGTCATAACTCGAGCAGTCGGAAGTCCTGGCACGAGTGCTGGACGGGATGATAGCCGAAATGATTAAGAACTAGCTGCGGCCCATCAGATTATATTAATGGAATTATTATCGTACACTTAAACTTATATTTATTAAGAAGTTATTTGGTCATATTGAACATTCATTATCGTCACAAATTTGGAATTATTTCTTGACTATCAGAATTACTTTTTGTTCTTTTATATATACATTGACTGCATATAATAAATCGATATCTAGAATACAAAAATTTATGAGATTTGAAAAATAACATAACTTTTATTTATATCTCCAACATAAAGCTGGTTGGAGTCATAAAATTTTCAACAACATACACACACGTACTTGCGTAGACAGTTTTATAATATAAAATAGAATGGCTATATAAATATCAGTATATATAATTTTGGAAAGCTTTACAAATATCGAAACAATAATTCTAGGAGTCGGAAGCGGTGGCACGCGTATTTCAACGATAAGTTGCGCCAAGCCGTGACGTGGACACATCCGCCTGTATACATTGTTAGCTTTAAAAATATATACAGAGTACGATCCGATATTCAAAAATGTAAGCAAATACGCCCGATTGATTCAAGTGTTTTATATGAAGTTGCATTTTAGTCTGAATCCAATTCAATTTCGATGATAAAAACAAAAAGCTTCAAAACTAAACGATACAGATATCAATAATAGAAATAACTACTGTGAATACAGCGTTCATTGAAACAATGTCAAGACTGTTATTAATTATTATTGATTGAGTTTGTTAAAGCAACGCAAACTAAAATACTCATATTAGTTCAAGTATTATTGAAACGAAAAAAGGGAACCAATTTGTTTTCATTTGCGTCTTAATTATGGTGCAGTTGATTGGAAAAATTAAATAAACTGACATATGACTATTATTAAATCAAGTATGACTAAAAATTCTGCAATCTTGAAAGTATATTTTCCGTAGTCGAACAACCAGCGATATTGAATATAAAAGGGAAATTCTATCTGTTGACTTTAAAGACATATAAAATAACTGAGAATTATGTATGGTGGCATCACGGGTTTTATCAAAAATATATAAATTTTAAAATACATGGCAAGTTAGGCTTTTAATGTACTTTTATACACATTCTGTAATATATTTGACAAACAAAATTGTATTATTTCACAAATAAGACATTTCAAATTGTTTATTAAATCATATAGCTAAAAAGATTATAAAATACTTAATAAAGTATATATATAAATATATAACAAACTGAAAAAAATGCATTTCATAACAATTTTTATGGATACTTGCAATTTATTAAACTTTACCACTAGCTGAAAACAGCTATCATGAGAGAATCATATAATAGGCCTGTAGATATAAACTTTGTGGCTATTCTCATAGTTTTATTACAAAAATCTTTTCTAATATTCACCCTAATATAATGATATTTTATTTTCACATAATTCAATCACATCTTCAAGGTGACGATATTAATTTACGAAAAAAGAGAGGAAGCCAAAGCTATTCATAAAACGTAATGTCTGTTGGCCATATTTTCGATCCGCCAAATGTTGCCAGGTCTCGTAAATCTACACTTAATAAATGGTTATTACTTATTGTGCCGATATCGACTTACAATGTACGGTGACCATGAAATGGCACGCAGTTACATCGAATAAATCAAATTTAGATGACTTCTGGACGGATTTGTACAAGCCAAACTACTCAGCACTGAAGTCAATTTCGTCCAACTTTAATTAACTTGTATGAAGCGAGATTTACAAGCAATACAGTTATGGAACAGCGTTCCAGGCAATAAAGCTACAAAGAGAAAAGTTAAGACTTTGTGCACTTCAAAAACAGCAGCCCTCGTCAAACAATACAATATTACATTATACCTGCCATCATTATTAATGAGAAATTTCTTTTTTCCCAAATTTTCTAGACACCTTCAAATAAAATACATTAAATATATAAATTTTATGAATTTTGCTGATCATAGGACGTTACTTCGTAATAGGTAATTTCTCAAAAGGTTACTTTTAATTTTATTCCTTCCTTTTTGAGATGCACTTTTAATTGGCATATTTTATCAAGAGTACCTAATAATAAACGTGATTTATTCGATATTTGTTTGCGTTCGTTATACAATAATTTGAAATCAATGAAGTTAAAAACAGCAAAATAGAGACGGGACCCCGAACCGAACCTAAAACTCCGATGTCTTCAAAACTCGTAAAAGTTTTATGACAGAACATCCATGTATCTGACAATAGTTTGTTAGTTCGACATTCACATAGTGTTTATGAACGTCGGCCAAAAGTATTCAGATTATGAAATCCCAGCGAGAGACGTAGAAGTTGTTATCTTTCCAGCCAGTTGCGTGGCTCGTTGGAGCGTAAATCGATCACTTGTTGCACGGAACGAAGGCTGCAAATCTTTACATTGTACGCAACTGGTTGGGATGACAATCAACTTTATACTTTTATCATAATCCTGGACGTAGCCTTCATCCCCATTTGAAAAATCTAATTTGAAAAGTGTATTCATCATCTTAATATAACTTTTTTTTGGTGGAAATACCAAAAATACTAAAATGTCATAAACCTTTTTATCGTTGCTTTTAGCTAATTCTCTTCAAACTGACTATGATATGTACTGAGTTTTATAAGTTGTAATATACATCGTAAGAGTGTGTACCTTATAAATCCGTCGATAGAGCAATATTCAAATGAACAACGGTAACTATAAGCGATGAGAGCACTGCTTCATATCCATAAAGGCTTTATGATGCTGTCTAGAAAATACTTTTATTGATATACATATCTAAGGAAAACACGACTTTATGTTTAGAGTTATAAAGATAAGTATTGATAAATGTATTTAAAGGCTTAAAGCAACCTATCATTGGAAGTGATACAGTTTTATCGACCGGAGGGATTTATTCGTAATGCATTCAAAATCAAAAGTGCAGTAATATTTATTTTATGATACCGACAGCGAGCTTGCTCCGCGGCTCTGAACGACTTATTATATTTTTAGATTGTAGTCACATTTATGGTTATTGCCTTCCATATATCGATTCTGAGATGATCGCATCTGTTTCAGGCGATGCTGTTCTACGCGCCACGCTGGCTGTGGAAGTCCTGGGAGGGGGGAAAGATCCGGGCGCTGATGATGGATCTGGACGTGGGTGTGTGCACAGAGATCGAGAAAAAAACCAAGAAGAAGCTCATCCTGGACTACCTGTGGGAAAATCTGAGGTATCACAACTGGTGGGCCTACAGATACTACCTCTGCGAGGGGCTGGCTCTTATCAACGTTATAGGTGAGTTATATGCATGATGTGCAATCTTTAGCCATAGAAATATTCAGGTAAGTGTCCCAACGAATGCAGGTTAGAGTAAAACTGTGCTTGTAATATAATTCAATATGTGCCACGGATCTACGTTTGGCGATTCAGAGCGACGCGCGCGACACATGGCGACCTGATATTTTACTTTGTGTAAACATAAAGACATTAAACAAGCGACAATTTCTTAAGATAGGCGGCGAAATTATTTATATTGTACTGTCGTTACTTACGACCATTCAGAGGAAGTGGTTTTTACAATATTTATATATGATATTTATAAATAAAAAACATATATTGATAAACATAAGTATATATTTTAACTGCAATCCGTTTTTCTTCGAAACCTTTAATTTTCATTTGATTCCGATGTTAAATTGATAAGTTGAAATAGTTTTAATATTTACTGGACAAGATATACTGGCTTCGTTTATTTATTTATTTTTATCAATAAATGAAAGCATAATATGCCTGTAAGAATATACGCGATATATTGTCAACAACGGGGTTTCGTGGCCACAATCGTCTAGGGACAGCACAGGCAGCAAATTTCAGCTACGCTGAAGGGAGCTGTTTTTGTTATTGGAAACGCGATCACCAACAACGATATACGGACGGAATAATAAACTCGCTCTAGAATGGAATCATTTCCGTTTTATATATTTTACAAATAAATATGAACGTTTGTTTTTGTTTCAACGCGACTTTCACTAGATCACATCATATAAAGAATAATTATAAACAAACGTTTTGTCTGACCAGGGCAAATGTTCCTCATGAATCGCTTCTTCGACGGCGAGTTCATGACCTTTGGACTTGACGTCATCGCTTACATGGAGTCCGATCAAGAAGACCGAATAGACCCTATGATATATATCTTTCCGAGGTAAAAGTTCATGTTATAAGATTACATTTTGTTGAATTTTTTGCTGCAGATTTTTGATTGACATTTTGTTACAGAATGGTCAAATGTACATTATTCAATAAATTCGGTTCGTCCGGTGAAGTGGAGCGTCACGATGCGCTCTGCATCCTCCCCCTCAACGTGGTCAATGAGAAGATCTATGTCTTCCTCTGGTTCTGGTTCGTCATCCTCGGTTTCCTGACCTTCATCACTCTCGTCTACCGAGTGGTCATCATCTTCTCGCCGCGAATGCGCGTGTACATGATGAGAATGCGCTTCCGGCTCGTCAGACGAGACAACGTCGACACCATCGTCAGAAGAAGCAAAATGGGAGATTGGTACCTCTTGTACATACTCGGAGAAAATCTCGATTCTGTCATATTCCGAGACATAATGCACGAATTCGCCAACAAGTTGAACCACAACTATCAGCACCATATCCACGGTGTCCCGGACGCGTGACCTCCGATCCCAGGGTGGGTCTTCCACACGTGACTGACGTCGTTGCAGCGCGACATGGACCCGCCCGTCTGAAAGCGCTGGAACTCAAAAATGTCTGCACACACAAAGGGGACGTTTCCTTTGTTCGTATGTATGATAAATTAGAACGGGCCAAGTCATCTGCCTCGCCGTACTCTACGGCTGAGATGAACTGTTTGATGTTACACGGAGTGCATGTTATGTGAAAGACTCGTTACGGTGGTGTTCGTGATCGTTGAAGTGGAATTCTAATATGCAATAATAGATTGTACTTAATGTTTAAGAATGTGATCTCAGGATGAATCCTATCAAAAGCCTTATTGATGTCAACAGTGACAGCTTTCCCGTTAGAATATCTAGTGTTCAACTTTTAGAAGTATTTTTACTTGTAGTATCGCTGCTCCTAGCAAGTTGCTGTTTGTCAGAAAGCTTCGTTTTTTTCTACTCTAGCTAATGTACGAGATTAAGCACACAGATGGCACATCGTTAAAATTTTAAACAATATCTCACTTGCAAGGATTTGACAGACCAAAAAAAAGGGAAATTAAAGCAATAATTAAAGAAATTATTAAGTATCGTAGGCTTAGTGATAAATTATAATCTGGTGCAAAAAATGGCATAGAATACCCACCATTGGACTTTGATGTGGGACTCAACTGACGTACTTACCTTTTGCGCGCCAAAAGACATTTTACGTTAACTAGCGAAATAATTGAACATTAAAATATAGATGTACTCGTAATGCAATGTAATCAGCATGTATAGATATAATTTACTGGTAAAGTAAGTTCCTTTTATCTAAAAACTTAACATAATTTAAAGTGTTCAGAGTAGTAAGTACGTTTCGGATAACGACTGAAATTTGTAAAAAAATAATAAAAATCTTATTGAATCTATTGTCTTGTTTGATTGTATTGGTTTTTGTTACTTGGCATGTATTGAAAATATTCCAGGAGATTTAGTAAGTAGATGAAATTATGAGGGGAGTAGGTCACTTGCACTAAACGAATGCTGACCCTTCGCAAGAAGCGGAAGCAGCATGGGTCGTCTGCTTGTTGGGGGTTGTCGTCGAGTTTGTATGTATGTGTAACGATGTAAGGTCACTCTATTTATACGTCTTGAATTAATTCCAAAAAGAAATTAAATTGCCACTAGGACAATAGATTTTTCTGAATTTTTAAGAATTCTAATTCACCGTCAAAATACTTGTGTTTGTTTAATAATGTTGTCCTTTTAATGTTTTTATAATTTTTATTGTACATTCGAACTTGTATTTGTTAAAGGGACGTCTTATTTATATTTAGCTCCGTCAATAAATAATTCAAATTAAAGTCTTGTAAGAAATGTTTTATTTAATGTATAACATCACCTTTTCAATCAATATCTATATATTAATTTGAGTTGCATTGAAAATAATAGTTATGAACAACGTGGCGTGAGTTCTACCTACATCAATAAACAAACCGATTTAGTGATAATTTCTATTTGAATGGAATAAAATGTTCGGCAGATGTTTTATTTGTTATTTTAAAGACGGGGCTAAATATCGAACATGAGTGTTTTGGTCAATTATATCATAAAATGGATGTAAACGATTGCATTGAGCAATAAATTTAGTTTCCCTAATGGAGTTTTACTCAGAAATATATCGGAGATTCATGGACGCGATGACGTGCTCTTCGAAATTGTTTACATCCATTGCTTTTTATTAATCGGAATGCATTTAAATGTTAAATTAAAAAACAGTATTGTATGTTAATCGCCAAATGTTGTGCCAAAGATACGGGCGATTAAATGGAAACAGTTACCACGAAAGATACGAATAAATAATGGAAATATTACTTGTAATTTTATTTAATTTTTATATTATTATAACATCTTCACATTATGGTATACAACACGATTTTTTAATATTTTTTGTTTGGCATGAGCCGAGATGTTTGACAGATGTTTTGTGTTAATTTTTACTAAAATGATAAGTGTAAAATATAAAAATATTTCAAGTGTTTCATCATCTTTGTAAATAAATATTCTTTCTTATCGGCCATTCTTACTCAACAAAAAAATATATAAAACGCTAGCTTACTGACTGGTCCGTAAACTAACTAAAACCTCACTTTGTTAGTAACATGCCTTTTTAATATATACAGACGTCCAAATATATTAAATTTCTTTATAAAATAAGTGTTATTGAAAACTTATATCGTTACTAATAAAGTTTTTTGTCATTAATACTAATTTTCGCTTTCAAGTCGAAAAGCTCGTCCGTAAAAGAAATCGTAAGGAAACAAAACTTAAACACATTAAAATCAAATTGCTTCGGTTAGGATCCTGACCCTGTCTAGTAATGCTAAACAAAAATTAAAAAAAATAGCATCGACAAAATATAATCTTTAGGAACATTATTTTGTTGTAGTGATTTGTCAGAAGAGCTGTATTAAAACCTAACAGATGATCCATATGGAATGCGTTTCTTTGACATAAACCTATTTAACAGATAATTAACCTCATAGTTGACCGTTAATCCTTGATCCACTCACGGTGTAACAGCGGGGGTCAGTTAAATCTGTCACTGTGCCGAGACGACGTGCTAAGATATTTAAGACGATGTTAAATTGCGGATGTGACAATAAAACGTTTACTTTCACGCGTTTAAATCGTCTTTATGTTGAAAAATATCCATCTGTTGACATTTGCCGCCATTATTTATAATATTTACAACAGCTGATGATGCTGTTGATACAAAAACACGAGGATGTCTATTGAACACCAGAAACTGAATATCGTTTGTTCCTGACTGTAAGTATAAGTATAGCATACATGAATAAACTCTTGGCTCCGGATAAACTTACCGAGTAATATGAATTCTCAATATCTTAGCTTAAGAAGCCACTCTAAACAAATCCGCCATTGTCTGTACAACTAATTACATACAACAAACGATATTTATTTTGTGAAATACAACAATAAAGATGGGGTCTAAGTTGGAGAGATTCAATGATTTAGACTCTAAAGGCAAACAAACCTGGACAACTTCTTATTATACATCTGAATTTAAATAAAAGTGGGAGGTACAACAGACCTTAACATATGACATATACTTCTAAATAAATCTGTATACTGAAATATTATAAATATTTGTATACAAATATGAATACGCATGTTTTTAGAATTTTTAGCCACGTCTTAAGTGATAAAATGAGATTTGCTTAAATTGATTCCACCGTCCACCACCACACCATCTTAGTTTCCCTCATAGAAGAATAGCAACCGAAAATAGAATAATTTTGCCACATCTGCAGCAGTAACCTATTTGATTCCAGGAGTTCTGATTAACACAGGTGTTCGGCAAGTTTGTGTGGAAAACTTCGCAATATACCATGGATTCACCGCACCACCAGTACGGGTCCACCTCGTGACCCCACATTATAGGGCCTATAACGTGACAAGAATAACAAAATGTTGTCTCAGTTACCAGAACAATGATGAGGTACTAAAATCTTCAAATTGTTTTTCATTATTATATTAATTAAACTAAATAAGAAACTTTAAAAGCAAATTCATTTCATTGATTACAATTATTTGAGAGGAGTGACCGATTTTTTACCGTCATATCAATTTTGTTATAGTCGGGAGGCATTGCGAGAATAAAACCGAGATTAACCAAATATCATAATAACACAATATTAACATGACCTGCCACGTGGTGTCGACGTAAGGATACAACGTGTCACCACTCCTAGCCCAAGTTATCCTGAGAGGCGCTAAAGTGGTACTAAGATAGTGGTGCAAGAAAACGCTAAACCAATCCATCGGGCCAGCGTGGCAGCAGTGGGCCATCATCCTCTCTGAAGAGGAGGCCCGAGTCCAGTGTGGACCTTTGTGGGCTGCGATGATGATGATAACGTTTACAAAAATATTTTCTACCGAAAATTTTTGTGCCATAAATATAAATCTATCGTCTCAGTGATGACCAGAAAAAATATCCTTCATATAACGTGGGGGGAAATTTTCGGTGAAGTTATTTATCTGAACCCACCCTTAGTAGATTGTTATGTCGACTGACTGTAGACTAACTTCTTAATATAATGTTGTAATATGATATAATATAGCTTTATAAGAATTTCCATCTGATTTCATTTTGTAAACTGTTAAGCTGAAGGAGAAAATTTTGTTTTTTGTATTTTTATTATAAAATTTAAGTAAAAAAAATTCTATGGCAACCAAAACATTGGCAATACGTCCTTAGTAATACAGTTATACGCAAAAATCTTCTCCTCATACCAATAGAGGTCTCGTTACAATCGGTTTTGCAGAAGTCCTTGAGGAAACAATTGTCTTGGATTCACAATCTGACAAGTACTTGGATTATTTTTATATACACATACATTATATATACTGAAAGAAGAAACCGATATCGTCTTTAATAGGTAACTAATATTAGATACGAATAAAGATGGTTTTGCCAACATTTTACCCATGCATGAGTAAAGGACATTTCGGAGTAGGTAAAAAAGTCTCGCCAATATCTCAGAGAAATAAAAAATTAAGAAAAACATGATGAATAAACTCCAGGATAATTCCATCGGCTTTATTAATAAATTATGTCAACAATCCATTATTTGTTAAGTATTTAATGGCTAGCATCACGTTTTCCTTTAACTACTATTTTAATACTAGCCATGGTCCGCAACTTCACTCGCATTTACCATAATTTCCCACTCCACACAGATCTTGTTAAATAACTGTGACACAAAATCTCAAGCACCCGTCAATAGAACTTATGTCAAATATGTTTTTCTATTTCAACATAAGTAAATGGAGTAAAAATACAAAGAAACAAGAATCAAAATCTTATTTTTGTGACAAATGCAGTATTTATACATACATAAAGTAGGTAAATATTTGATCATAAACACGGATAATACATAAAGCTGTATAAAGTATATACATTATCGGTGCAACCGGTTATACAGATTAAATATTAATCTTATATCTACACAGCCAAAATGTATCGGCGTTGCAATGTTAATAAAGATCCGAGTTTATATCACGTCATTATTGATATTAAATCTAAATTAGCATGACCCAACGTTATCAAATCAAAAATATTATTTCTTTATAATATATGTGTAGGAGGAAAAATGTTTTACGATAATACAGAAGCAGCTTTAATTATATGGTTTATAATGATGCCTTTAATACCTACTTGATATATCTCCTCTACGTTTTAGGAGGAGGAGCTATAAATACTGTAACTCGAATGACACGACACCAGACTGATCTTTAACTGATTAAAGTGAACATGTTGAGAAGGACGGTCGTGTTGCTGGCGGTAGTCGGGGTCGCATTAGCGGCAATGTCCATTGGACCTTTGGAACCGAAGCCCGACAAATTTAGTGAGTCAAATATTCCTATACAAATTATTCCCTTTTTATACCTTTCCCTTTTTTATTCACATTTAAACATAGTGTAAAGTAGAATAATGTAGTTGTTAAAGAATACATGCAGCATATACTTTGGCAAACATTTGAAACGTGCATAAGAAAGTGCATTCTAAGTGAACTTATTCCGTTGCCAAAGCCGAGCTGGAATAAAAACAGATCGCCGAGACGCGAGGAACATTTTTTTATAGCAAAAATAATACATTTAACTGCTATACGAAGACATTTTTATCGGACTACCAGGAAATATTGAGCACCTATTATTAGCGTCATATACACATATATGTATAAATACGCGTATATATAAACTTTTGTTTGTTTTGTATTACTCAAAGTAAAGTCAAAACTCGTAATGACTTGAACAGGTTTGAAAGAAGTTTGTACCACGTCGGATGTTATTTTTCCATCTCGAAACTCCTTTTAGTTACCTTTAGTCAAAAGATGGATTATAATAAACTGTTGTATTAACAATAACAACTTCAATATGTTTAGTAAAACAAGAAACGAATTTCAAATTAACAAATCAATACATTATTTTTCACTCGATGTATTAAACATAACTAG
The DNA here is from genome assembly GCA_018231745.1 of Danaus eresimus. Lineage (NCBI taxonomy): Eukaryota > Metazoa > Arthropoda > Insecta > Lepidoptera > Nymphalidae > Danaus > Danaus eresimus. The sequence goes on from DVQP01002080.1 coordinate 13,103, forward strand.
AGAAGGGCTTGTATAACACAGCGATACGGGTGTGCATTGGATAATAAATGATTATTTTTATGTCAGCCAAAGCTTAATTACTGTGAAGCATCATCGAAATGCATACGTCAATACAAATGTCCGCTTTTATAATGTTGATGGGACTAGGAGCGGTCCGCAAGATATAATATATATATATAATGTACATAAAAATTGTTCCATGTCACAGTATAAGTTACAATTATGTACTTTTAATATGACCTACAAGTAAATA
>DVQP01002081.1:0-13355 GCA_018231745.1 Danaus eresimus
CACGTCTGTCGAAACGATGGCTCAAATTCGCGACTGTGGTTTTGAACTGCTGCCCGACCCAACTTATTCGCCTGATTTGGCACCTTCCAACTATTTCCTGTCACCTTTCATCACACCTTTCATCTGTTTCCTAACTTAAAAAAAAACCTTGGTGGGCAGAAATTTTCTTCAAATAATTTAATAAGAATCATTTTTTAAAACCGGTTTAGAAGCCTTGCAAACCAGATGGAAGAAATGCATTGAGTTGGGTGGACATTATGTTGAGAAATAAAAATATTTTTTTAAGTAAATTATTTTGTTTTCTTCTTGAGGCCGCGAACTTTTCAGTCAACCCTCGTATTATCACTATCTCGTCAACATAATGGATCCTATCCATATATCTTGTTGTGAGGCAGAGATTCCACAAATGTATCAGTAACTTTAAATTCAAACAACGCTGAAATTCCCTGTGAAGGCTGACTTACCCCCCAGTCGTAGATTTATTTATTTAATTATATAGTAATCGAACTTCCCAGAGAGCAAATAGTAGGTTTTAATATCTATTATCGGCGCCACCATAATCAATAACAAAGAATTGTCATCCGATATCTGTTTTGAATATTTTAAGCAACTTTTATTGACAGAACGAAGTATAGCAAATATCACATTGATTGACTTGATCCCACCTGGCACCTAAAAGAAAAATAAAAACATTGTCACACTACCTCTTTTATACCATTTTTAAAAGAAAAAAGCGTTTTCTGACCAAGCCGAGAAAATTAAATATATCTGTGATTATCGTAACAATACTATACAAAATTAGGATAAAATTCCCTTGGCTTCAATTTTCCTTCTTTAAGTGTTTTTCCACTCGGGCATTGTGTAAATGAGAATCATGTAACAGTATCGCAAACAACCCTATTATTTATCCAACCCTATATTTTGCCGGAACTATTATATTGAATATGAAATGTGTCCTGTCTCTATGTCAACTATCAGTCTTGTTTTTGGAAGGAATTCCTACAAATTCTTCATTATTTTTATAAGGGTAATCTCTCCTTTAATTTTTAAATAAAATAATTTTGTGACCAAAATTAAAGAATAATAAATTTCTAACATTTGTATCGAGAAAAGAACTTGAACTTATTTATCTAATTATTTATTATATTAGACAGAAGTAAAAAATCAGATAATGATCATTATTTATTTGTTTTTATTCTAAGTATATATTTTATTACAATTTATTTTTTGAATTTTCTACATTACAACGTTAATAAAAGATAAAGATCATATAATATTTTAGTAAAAATTTGTGATAGTTTCTTCATTTCTAATATCAGGTTATTTTTCGCCATTTAGCAAATTTGTATTTAAATAAAAATGGTAAGTTGGACTTAACTACCTTAAAAAGTTTTTATTTTAACCCACCACATTGATTGGTTTGTAATAAATGCGTTTACGCTACGGTAAGATGAAATTATCTCTTAATGATCATGTCACTCTTGTAGATTAAAATATAAAATTTTATTTTAAAATATTACACTTGTCATAACACCTAAAAATTTTACAGGTAACTATTTTCTCACTTACTGCATTGTAGTCTTGTCAAATGTGAAGAATATGTTGTTAGGGTTACAAATGTTATCGTTATTTCATGATTTTTATTATATAATGTGGGTAATCTTGGAAATATTACTAATGAGAGACTTTATAGATGACGTATCGAAGTCGGTAGTTTTCAAAATATTTCCGGCCAGCCGCCATAGAGTTGGCGCCACCACACAGTAAAAAAGGTGCTCATACTGGCATTCGACACATTCGCATCTAATCGTTTTAAGAAGTGATTACGTACAGTGAAAGATACTTATAATCCGAGTATTGTGACCGTAAAGTGATGTAATGAACCAAAAAAGTCTTGAAGCATTGCAATATACATCGAAATTATCTTGCCTTTTGATTTTTAACCGTTGTTTAACACGATGAACGTCAAGTATATAAGTTAATAATTTTCTTGGTTAACTTTATAAATAAATTAATGAAAAAAAAATAGTGATTCAATAGTAGAAAATAATAACTAAAATATGTTAATCCAATTTGAAGCGAAAAAAAGCATTTTTGTGTGTACCTAATATTAATTTAACAAACATATGAATATTGTTTTTTTTGTAAGTCGTTGTTTGTAGACAGTTTTGTTAGTTTAAGTACCTTTTGATATTCTTTAGTCTAAAACAGTATAAATTTCATAACCGCTTTAAACTTCTTGGATTTCTCTAACGTATCAATGAAACTAAATGTACAAAGTAAAAATAGTTTGTAAAATCATTTATGTATTTATTTGCGTAAGAATAATGTTTACCACAATATATTATATAATAATAATTTTCTTAATTTATATTCCTTACTACGGGCAATTAGCAGGATTCTATAGTTCTCATATTGATAGGCCGGAAAGATTGTATTGATTAATGGTATTCCATTAAGATTTTTGCTTTGATTTGGAAAAGATTGATGATATACGAAAAGCAAAAACAAAGGAATTCTTTATATTTATTTTATTAAGTTTTGTACTTTTACAGTTTGCTTTAAATATACTCTAAATTGAAGTTAAAATGAAAATGTGATCTATCTCATTACTCTAAAATCAAGAAATTTTTCATTATTTTTAAAGATTAAAATAAAACAAAAGTATTTATGTACGTGCATACTTGTATTCAATATATGTTATTATTTCTTCAAAATGTTGGATAAAGGCATATGAGTGTAAATGCATTATGAAAACAAGATTTATCTTGATAACTATTGAAAATTTTATAGAAAAATTTTGATAAAATAACTACGATAGTAACTCAATAATGAATCAATCATTATCTCAACTCCCTCAAAATCCGGATTTTCTTTCACTAAGTCTTAAGTCTAACTTTTTCTTTAGTAACTAAGTAATATAAGTGTAATCTGTTTATTGTTATTATTTTCAGATGAAATCTTTCAACTTAAATAAAGACGGAACTGGAATATAACTACGAAGTAGGCCAGAATAATATTGAATTCAAATAATATCAGACAGTTCGGAAACCGCAAGACAACTTGAAAGGAACAGATGTTTTTCTTACCAAATTGTCATTTTTTACAAAGAATTTTAATTTGTTTCCTAAGTTGCAATGATAGCAAACTCTGTGGTGTGTTGTTTGTTTGTGTATTTTGAAATATGATTAAAATTTATCTTAAACAAAAATTAATATTCCATAACAAACGCTTTCTTAAGTATTAAATCTTTTTAAATACTGAAAATACCTATCAATTTCTTATTATTTTTAAATATTATCTTGTTTATTTACTGGTTTGAATTTAGACTAAAGTGTACAAAGTCAAAGCGAATGCTTTAGTTCTAATTGAGTTTAAAGTCACATTTATTACTTAGACCGAGGAAACCCAAAATAATTTGCTTTTGGTGATTTTTTAAATACTAGTTAGTAACTTAGTTATTTTACTAGTACATACTAACTAATGTTTTACAAAGTTTAATATAAAATATAAGGTTTTATAATTTAAAGTTAAAAATAAGCACTGTATAAAAAAGATGGTATTAATAATATTTAAACAATAAATAGTCCCTATTTTCTGGATTACGATATAGCTCGGTAAAGGTTTTGTTGATTCATTTCAAGTCCTCTATGTTTTTTGGTACTACGTAGAAGATTCTTATATTAGTAATTGTTAATTTTTTTACATTAATTAACTTAAAAAAAATAATTTTTATATATTTAAATCCACTTTTTTTAAATCTATAGTTATTTCTTTATATCCGCACACGGCTCGTTGATGTGACAGATATTTTTGATATGACAACGGTGGGGTGTACTATAATATTATAAATAAACATCTAAGAATAAAAAAAATATAGTATTTTCTGCAAACTATCAAACAAACAAACAATATATAAACTATATAAACTGTAAATATCTTTCTTTGAAGTTGACCATGTTTTTTTTTATAAATGCTATTTCTTTTTGATAATAGTGACAAAATTTCATTAATTGTTTTATTTCATTTCATCTATCCTAAATATTACTGGTATGCTTAACTGGGAAATGATAAATAATTCTTAATTTTTCATCTTTTGTCCAGATTTCTGCTTTCGCTTGCCCGCGATCATGGTTGCTGGAAAGTCACCGAAACGTCGGAAGTATGAAGTTTTAAAAAATCTGAAAATAATCGTTTCAATTAAAAGTCTTAGTTCTCATTTTACACAACATTTTTGGTATTTTTCTTTTTTTGAAATTAATGATTTGCTTTTCTTATTCTTATGTGATGCAATTTTTTTGTATTTATATTTATTGTTGGTGTTAAATATAAGCAACGTAATGATAATTAACAATAAATCTTGAAATTTTAAATCAATGTAAACATGAATAAAAAAAAGGAATAAAGACGTCTTTAAGATTAAATCTTAAAAATTTAAGATTTTAAGACTGGATTAACAATCTAACTCCGACGGTAGAACGTAGTACATACATATATTTTCTTTCTAAAAAAATGAGACAAAATGATATATACTGTTAGCTAACTTTTTCCCGACTTCGTCTGAGTTAAAAAATGACTTTTGACAGAATTTGGTTTTTCATTTATATATTGCTTTTCCATTGTCTATCGATTACTCGTGTTAACAATCATTAAAAAAATTATTACAAACACACAGTACACATACAAAACAACAGGCAAAAAAAAACAAAACAAATTCATAGTCTTAAAAACAGAAGAAAATAATTTGTACAGAAGGAAGAAGACATGACGCAACGGTATGACGGTCTAGTGAAGGTCGCTGGAACCTGTTTGCATCGTTTATCATAATTTAATTATCGTTTATCATACACATACTGCGTATTGGCTGACAGAGAGATGGAAAATGTTTTAAAGGATTTTCTTGTAAACAATTAATGTTCCTTGGGAAACCAATATCCTTAATGACTACGCCTCAATCAAGGTCGATAATTATATTCAATAACCTCACTAAAGATCTTATTAGGAATAGGTTTGTGGTAAATTTATACGCGGTGGGAGCGAGAGGTATAACAGCTTAACCTGTCCACAACTTACTTAAAGGTACTGAGCAGAACTAACATCAATCGCTTCAATCAATGCAATTCCCCGATGAAGCGATAGCTGTTGTAATAAATTTTGATTTTCTAATGTTAACTGAAGCTAATTTAATTAGGCAGATTTTTAAACTACAACCTGGCGCATTTAAAAAGAAAAGTGGTCCTGCATTTGTGCTAATATTATTTATAATTGTAGGGTATGCTTGTATTTGTTCTATATTTAAGCTTTCTTTATGGTCGTTAACGAATCTCTCTACGAATTCTGTATTGTAATTAGTCTTTGTAATAACATAATCCTTAGTTGTAGTAGCTTATATGCTTTAAGTGAACGACCACCTACTTAAATTCATTTGTTGTACACCTCAAATACATCATCTGTAAAGTGTTAGCTATCTCGCTATCACGATTAATGAGGTGCAGCTTGATGACAGACATAATCCAAAAATCTTTTCATAATGTCCACTTACTCCACTGCTAGAACAAACATACAAAATTTCAAACGTGTCCTTTAAGAAATATTTTTTTAACAATCCAATATACAGGGAGTAAATTGATTTTTCGTCCTTTTAGGGGTAAATGTAAAAAATACCCTCTTAGGGCTCACTTACTTTACTGCTGTAACCTAATTACAATTTTTCATGTTAACTATAACATGATTGAGAAATGTATTTATTTAATTTACCTGCCTTTTCCCCCCTTTGAGGATAGGGGGGAATAAAAAATTCCTCTCTTAGTAGTAGCTCACTTCCCCCAACCAACCAGCAGTTTCGGCATTGAGTTGTCTGTCAGTCAATCACTTAAAAACGGAAGAGTTTTATTTAAGTATGTTGTAATATAACATACTATTCTCATCGTTTCTATTTCATTTATATTATTTTATCAATTCTTAATAGGAGTTTAATCGACTTTTTCGAGTGTATTATAAGTATATATTTATTTGTCTTTATCCATTAACGTTTGAAAATTTTCCGTAGTATCAAACGTCCAAGAATTTTGATGTTGAAATTGACGTATTAAAGTATAATTATCAACCGTTCTTTCAGATTGTTAAATTTTATGAAGAAATTTGTTGTTATTCCTCATGTAGTTGTCAGAAAGTTATTGAACGATAAAAAATAAAATATTTTTTTGATTTAGTCAAAGTAATTAAACGTTTAAATTTATGTAATAACATAATCCTTGGTAATATTGAAGTCTTTGGTGACATTTCATTTACATATGTGACTTAAAGACTTAAAATATACTTAAGAATATAATTTAATTTTAAGAATAAGTAATGTTGTCTTATTGGGAGTGACAAATAAATTTTTGGATATCAGTAGCTCCCAGGTGACAATCTGGTTTGGAACGCCATCTTGCTTTATCTATTGTTGTAGGGCTCTCCAATCCCGAATGATTGCACTTGCTCTTTGCACGTATTTTTTATTTAAATGGTGGTCCCGTCAATTTTAACGATAAATTTGAATGGTTAGTGAAGTGTATTTAAAGTATCTGAATCCAAACCTTTTATTTTATAAATAAATGACTTACGTGTAAATTAAGGGTCAATCCAGCCATTTGAATATCGGTGTGAGTTAAGTGCGTTAACTGAGGTAAGTGCGATCTTTATCTACAAAGACAATATTAGTTTTCTTTAAATTCCTTTTCATTTATTAATGACCAAAATTTAATATTTTTATCATTTTGCGATATAAATATATATTTCCATATTTCCGCATCTGTTCAAAACATTAACCAAAAGCAATGTTTTCAGAACAACAATACATGGTTAATTATAGACTATTTATTAGAAACTTTTAGGAACTCTGTAAAATATAGTTAATTTTAGACTATTTATTAGGAACTTAAGATTCTTAAAAAGAGGTATAAATCAGTAACTTGAATAAGACATAGTTATTGTACTTAAGAGGGTAGTTTGACAATTAACTAGCGCAACTAAGAAAATAATAATCCCAGCTAACTCACGTGCCGCGGTCCCGGAACTGTTGACTTGAAAATAAGAAATACCCAAGGTTTATTACGCTTTAATGAAGTTTATAATCATAGCAATATTTAGTGAAAATTATTATTATTACTACATATATTCTTTATTAAAGATGATAACAGTTTTATAAGATTATAACGTTTGACGAATTCTTAAGAATGACAATCCTAAGCTACATAAAAATTTAATAAGATTGTATAATTTTAAATTATGTTATAAAGTGATAAAGCTGGAATTAAAGTCTCGTTTAATCTTAAGAAGCCATGCGTGATAGTCATCACATCTTTTATACTTTTACTAATATTTCAATATTCTTGAACTTGCTAAGAGTTTACTCGATTTATGTATTTTAAGTTTTCACGATCTTAGGAAATCTTATATTGTATCATAGCTCTTATCTGGGGGCCCAAAAAAATCTTTTTTTAATTAAGTAAGCAGGGATGTTCGTTTCAGCATCTGTTTTAAATTATTTTATTCACCTTAGTTTTTCACCAGTGATCTGTAGAGAAATGTATTCTTTCAATGTAAAATTTAAAAGAGAAATTCTTAGAACAAAGAAACATTTATCAAACTTTTACAATATCAATTAATTTGTAATAAATTACTTTCATCTTTCATGTTTCTATTTTACGTTTTTCATTTTTACAATGTACCATTTTATCGTCAAATAAAATGTTATTGATACTATTTTGTAATAAGAATTTTAGTTCATTTTAAATATGTATCAGTACTCAATAAATCTGAATTAATCGAATAAGCACAAGATATTAAAGAATAATAAGTTTTCAGCAGGCCATACTTTCTGTATTTATTTGAATATTTTACGTCATAAAGCAATTCGAACTGACGTTGCATTTATAACCTAAAGCTAGGGTATGAGGAAAGTTACAAATTTGTTTACCACCAATATTTATATTTTCTACGTGCTTCGGTATTCCAAACATCATAAATAGTCGTATGAGTATTACGAGTAAGATTTTTTTATGTTCTCAGAACTAGATATCGCTTGCAGCAAATGAAAAATTTTATTATACATAATATTTAATTATTCCTATATTGAACGAATTTGCCTCATCGTTTATTATTTTTTTATATCATATTTATCATTTTCAATAAATAATTTCGGATCATGTTTAATTTACTGTAAGAGTAAGTAATCAAACAACATGCTTGTGGCCTTTAGGATCTCAAACAGCACATTATAAACTCTAGATCTAGACTATTTGCATTTATTATCTTGAAGAATTATATCTTATCACAATATAAATGATTTAATAAATATAAATATTTAGCAAAATTTATATAACTTACTAGTTAAGACTATTTGTTTTAATCGACCTTCTAAATTACCTGTAATTTATCTTTTGTCAAATTAGGACTGATGAAACAATTTAAATTAAAATTAAAACTGGTTATTGGTATTTTTGAAATAACTTATTAAGACGGTTAAGGTCACTATAAATCTTCCAAAATTTTAGTTTTTGTTGAAATAAAAAAAATTAAACATGATTTATGAAATTACAAAATACTTAAATTCTAAAGTGGCAAATATGATTTTGTTTGCGTGGAAGTCATAGGTACATATGTTTAATTGTATACTAATTACGTTAATTTAAAATAATCAAACCTTGGAAAAATTTTGGTGTCTTAACTTCACACGTGTATTTCTCTTCTGTATTTGATTTGGTTTTAAATAACGGAAATCCTTTAACCTTCTCCCTGGAAAACTTTGAACGGAAAAATTAAAACTATTTTTTGAGCACATTGAGGTTACTTAAAAAAGTATTTTGCACATGTCCTGTGATCTTTTAGAATCTTAAACTCATCGGCTGGATCACAGTACAAATGTACATATTCACTATTATCTTGCTTCTAATTTCATATTTATGTTAGAAAAAAATTATTATGCTGGAAGAGACGAAACCTCTTAGCATTCAATGGATTCATCGTGCAGGTGCCGGGTCCATTGCGTTGCAGGGAAAGGAGCTTCAACAGAGCCTGGGACTTGCGACCCAGGTGTAGGTTTAAGGGGCCCCTAACCCTAACAGTTCATAAGAAAACAAGAAAATTCGACATACCGTCATGTGATGTAGCCAATTTTTGTCGGCATGTTGGATTGTAGTTCCTGCCGCTTGCCTTTCACTTTACTCGACATCCTCAGCGTGTTATATTGTAATGTGCATTATATGTATGAAAAGTTGTATCTATGTTGCATGTAAATAGAGCTAGAATTTTTATAGATCCAATGAATTTTCGATTTAGCTATATTTTAGTCTCATTGTTGTAATAATTTATAATATCTTGGTGGCTTTGTCTTAATTTAAGTTACAAGTTGTTGAGAATAGGTATACCACTTGCCACGTTTAAAAAATATATACCCATGTTTCATACCTTCGGATTCAAAGTCGGATTTTTTTTTTTTACTTTTAAAGATATTACTAAGCAATCGTAATTTATTGCCCATTTCCTTCCAGTTATAAGAGATCAACAATACTTTGAGGTTTGAACTTCATATCAAGGTGGTAAAGATTGAATTTTAAATGACAGTCTCTTAATATAAATAGAGAGGAAATGTTCTCGGCATTTCTCACATTACTTTATACGGATACCACTTAGATGCTCATATCCGTTAGTACTTTTTATAAGTGTACAAGCAATTTTTTTTAACTTTGTTACAAAAGTATATAATTATAAATAAAGTTATATTTAAGATGAAGCTCTCAATGTAAATTAAATTTTTATTACTTTGAAAAAATGCATTTTGAACTATGAATGAAAGAAGGGCTAAAAAGGCTTAAAGTTCTAAAAGAAAACTTGTTTTAAAACTGTTTTTTGTTGTAAAAAATAACGGGGAAGTTTAAGTTCGGTTGGGATATTTAGATGAAACCTCGATTAGTAGTAGTAATGAAAAAAAAAAACGTGCAACCCTTAGAATATAGCCAATTGTTTTTCAATTAAGCTAATTTGTCTTAAAAAATGCCCGATTTAAAAATCCTTTTAAAGGTCTTTTGGCATGATTAATTGGGATTCAATTTGTTTGCAAAATTTTTAAATGAGGAGAAAATTTGCCCTGGAGTCAGAATATTTAGGTCTACAGTTTCAAGCTCAAAACATTTCAAAAGCAAACATCTCAAACCATTTTATGGTAAACATAAAAGACTAAATAGAAGACAACTCATAAAAAAATATGCAAAAAGCACATTTTCTTTGGCGATTTTACTAATGTAAATATGAAAAATTTTAAATTTAACAATAAGCATTAGAGGATTTTGTTTTCCTAATTATTAAAAAAAACTTAACATTTTTTCCCATTTTATTTGTCATACTTTTAAAATAGTGTCGTTATAATATAAAAACATTATTTCCCTTAATAATCTCATTACCAGTGCAGAGTCATCGTCTTATAAAACAAAACTCGCAGCTATGTTGTAGATCAATGAAAAGTCATAGTGGTCTAGTTCAGTCTGCCCTGATTTATTTAATGGTAGTTTTTTAAACTTAAATTTCAGAAGTTTTTCTTTCATTATCTTAATTTGTTTTTTCTTTGTTCCATTGTTTAACTTCAAACCTAGTTGCGTCTCTGTAGTCCAATAAGTTTGGAAATTATAAACCCCTTGCATAAGTTGCCTGAGGTGAGACTCAACGTTAGATCTATATTTATAAACTTTACCATATTTTTCATTTAATTTAAAGACTTATTTTATTTAATTTAAGACTTATTTTTATTTAAAGACTTTTAGACTTTTAGACTTTAGCGTATATTTATAGTAACTCGATTAAGGCACTGAATCCTTTTCGTAGAAGATGTGTTTTAAATATCCATTTTCTAAATTTTCGAGAGTTTCGCGTTGCATTATTATCAACAGTATAATATTTAAAAACGATGATTAACGCTATCGTTTTGTTTCGATCAGATGGATGTTGCCGTGTTTTTGTGTTCCCATCTACCCCTCTCTGTAACACTGAAAAGGTACATGAATAACATACATTTGATTCTTACTTTAAAATTTATTTCAGTTAAGGTTTTTCCACAAAAATGGTTATTGAAAAGAGGGTTTCGAAAGCAATAGTATTGGAAAACAATACTGCCGAGGATGTGCCTCGAGCTATAATAGAAAGTGGACTTCAGAAGGATCCTTTTTATATATTTGATATGGACAAGGCTTACCAACGCATACAATACTTTAAAAATATGATGCCAAGGATAAAAATATTTTATGGTGGTGTATTTATAATAATTTTGTATATTTTCTTAATTGCAAAAACTAATTTAATAGCACAAATTTATTCTCGATATTTTTCAGCGGTCAAATCGAATGATAGTGACTTTATGTTAAAACTAGCAGCCTCACTTGGCCTTGGCTTCGATTGTGCTTCACCGGGTGAAATACATAAAGTATTGAATCTCAAAGTATCGCCACTGTATGTACACTTGCAATATGTTGAGAATTTTTATGACTGAAAATTATTTAATTAACTACATAACATTCGGTTTCATAAAAATATACTAGCCCAAGTAAAAAATGTGACAAAATATTTTTAATGATATTTTTTTGCTGGGTAACATAATAAATATGATTTTTCCACAGAAGTATAATTTTTGCAATGCCAACAAAAAGCCAAGAGTGGATGTTATATGCAAGGCAATGCGGAATTAAACACACTACTTTTGACAATTTGTGCGAACTAAACAAAATAAAACAATTTTGGCCAGATGCAAAGTAATAAATGAATAAATTCATTTTTAGTTACTTGATTAATAAATGCAGTCTTACTTTAAAGTTCTATTTGTATTGCATATAAATTTATTTTACTTTTTTATTACCTTATGACATTAATATTTTATTTTATGATAGCAATACTTAGAGGTAACTTATGATATCCATTTAATTCTATTGTGAACTCATAAGTGTTTCATTTCGGTAAACCGATTTGATGAAACCGATTAATTTTGCAGATTGTTACTGCGGATTAGAGTTCACGGCGATAGTGTTTACGATTTAGGAAAGAAGTTCGGTTGCGATTTTGAAACAGAAGCTATTGATTTACTAGAAAAAGCCGCAGCACTCAATATTACAGTATAAAAAATGTCAAAATTTTTGTATCACACTTTATGAAAGACAATATACATATATAGAATATATTTTTTACTACAGGTGGTCGGTGTAGCATTCCACGTAGGAAGTGGTTGTTCATCACCTGACAGCTATGTCTTAGGACTTCAACAAGTAAAACAACTGTTCGAGCATGAGGCTAAGGCGGGACGAAAAATGAAAATTGTTGATATTGGAGGCGGATTCTTAAGTGATACAACTGATAGGATTGACAAGGTATCCGATTACATTTGTGTCTGTAGTTATCAAAACAAAATAACTTGCTTATAATACTTAGTCTCGGTTAAATTGTTTAACTATTTAGATTTTTCACTAAAGTAAAAGAGAAGCTATCTGATATTTTTTTGACGAGTTATATATCATATTGATGACACACCAATCATACGATTTGAATTTACGAATAAAACACTTCATAAATAAATATTTTAACATTTGCATTTTATCAATTATAGGCATCCAAACTGGTAAACATTGCTATAGAAGAATTATTCCCGGACCCAGAGGTCCAAGTGATCGCTGAGCCCGGACGATATTTGTGCGATAACTCATTTACTTTACATTGCAATATTAACACAGTGCGACAGGTAAAGAGAATTTAGAATTTGCTTGTAAAGCCTTCTATATATAGATAGGATCACCTCATATGACCCTTTTATATTTTAAGGTAAAAGTTGGTGACTCTTCTATTAATATGTTGTATTTGAATGACGGAGTTTTTGGTTCTTTGAGGCACTATGAACAATGGCACACTGTCAAACGGTTTCGGGTATGCCTAAGTCAATATTATACCTGTTTTTATCTCTATTTGTCTGTGTTTCCTTTTACTATATATACATATATATATATATATATTTCTGGTTTAATATATACATAGCTAAATGTAAGGAAATTTAAATGTAATATAAACCTTGAAATAAGTTGTACAAATTTTAGCTAATTGTAGAAATTTACTTCAAAACGTAAGTATGAATATATATAATAGAATATGCATTAAAAAACGAGTTTATTAGTTGCTTTCACTTGGTTATCAAAAAAAACAAAAAATAAAAGTAAAATTTAGATATATTTATGTATTAATTATGACTAAAATTCTGTAAATGATAAGAGATAAATATTTTTTCATGCAGTGAAAAAGTTAATAACACAAATTTGCAATTTGTGTTAATAAAAAAAAAAAATATT
>DVQP01002082.1:0-13353 GCA_018231745.1 Danaus eresimus
TCATATCCAGAAAGTTTCAATCTACAGTCATGTTTACATAAAGTCCATGTTTATATTAAGTTTAACATTTTAGGGATTGTAACCAGTTTTATGAACAAAAAAAAATTAACTTAGCACTAACGTTGAAAGAAAGTTCAAGTTACCTTTTATATAACTAGACTGGACTTAAAATTAAAAAAAGCGAAGTTAACAATTTTTGTTTAAATATATTTTTTATAAGATCATTACAACTTAAAACTGCATACGAATTAGGACTGGGTCCGTTTTTCGTTCTCGGCTTCTATATCTGCTTTGTTTAAATATATAGATGTATCAAAACGTAACTATTTAACCATAAGTCTGCAGCTGTTTAAAGATTGGTTAAGGTACCATAAATGTATGTATATCCATAAGTAGGATTTATTCTTTACAATATTATCTATGTACTACAATTTTGTTTTTATAATAATAATACTTCTCGGCCTAGCAACCCCTTACAGTGTAGCTGTGGTATTTTTTTAGTATCGGATCGCATCGAATATTACTTCACTCTTAATTACCACTATGAAGCTCACTTCATTTAGGCTCGCCTTTTTTTTCGTATTAAATCTTAGACACCAACTCCAAATTCGTGTTGGTGGTTAGTATTCAGGTTAAGCTATTTCGATAACAAAATAGTAATCGATAGACCTCGGACTATTTTTATGATTTTTTAAAATTAATTGTGTTATTCTTGTGAACGACCTTTGAGCTTCTAGTTAATATATCTGCCAGACAATACACTATCTTGAAAAATAGTGGTTATAATTACGAGTAAGTTTTAATAACCTACGAAAAAAAGGGAATTAAAACATTTATAAGAAAAATAATAACGAAAAAGAAACATCCTCTATATATGTCCATAAAAAATACAAGATAGGGAATATAATAATCATATTTAACAGATTTAAGGAATCACAGATGATAAAAATAGTATCGATTTTTTTGTACATTTATTAAAATTGAATCTATTGATACAAGGTTATATATATTTAATTTGTTTTATAATATATAGTGGGGCGAATTTTTGGTACAAATCCAGGATGTGAAAACGTTATGGTCTGCCCAACCCACGTACATCATTGTACAGAGTGTTTTCCTGTTTGCCGGAATACTAACTCTGCTACATGGTAAGTAAAAGTAATACATTTTTTGGACTAACATTTCTTCCTATTGTCTTAATCATTAATGACCAATAATTTTGAAACCGTAGTTTTAAACATACATCTGTGTGTAAACAATTTCTTAGAATTACCTCAGTACGTCGTAATCGTGATTAGCAGCTCGATTACATTATTTTATTCGACAATAATTATAGGATAGTATCTAATTACTTATTTTTACTAGAATAACATGATATATCAATATTATTTGTGCGTAACAATTTTTTCCCATGAAGATTATCACATTTCAGCTTTTAAAAAAGGGGGTCGCTGGCCGTACTTCTGGCTGGGCACGTTGCTCCATGGCATTTACGCTGATAATTTCTGGCATTTTATCCTCCCCGAGTTCGACAATTTCTGGCATTCACAAACGCCCCTAATGTTTTTGGGTGGTCGACAACCTTTGCATATAATTTTGCTATGTAAGTCGAAATAATTAACTCTAATAGGTTTACCTAAATGTGTAATCTAGTGATATAAGACAATTGTCTCTTCAGATCCAGTCTTTATCTACAATGCTGCGTACGCAGTTAGCCAGATCAATCTTCCGAAGTACGCTCAGCCGTTTGCGGTGGGACTTCTTACTGTGCTCATTGACCTGCCGTATGATATAGTGTCAGTGAAGTATGTTCACTGGACGTGGCACGACACCGACCCTAACATATTCGACCGTCACTATTGGGTACCCTGGAACTCATACTATTTCCATGCCACCTTCGCTGCTAGCTTCTATTTCTTCTTCCATTTCATCAGAGAATGGTTTGCCCCAAAAATTGCAAGATGGTCATCAGCTTCGTGAGTTTGAAATATATATTTTTTATGTATGTAATATGATTGTATATTAAAATGAATAATTGCATATATTTTTAACAGAAAAACTGTTGAGTGGAAATCTCTCTTGGTAGCCGTTTTGATTGGTATGCCCGGCGGCATTCTAATGTTTGTACCGATATATCATCCTTTACATGACACATATAAAATTCACTCAGAAGTTACTTTCTTCCTTCTATTTTCTATCTTCTTTGTAATTATTTTGTCGGGTCTATTGAGTGAGCGTGAGAAAATCAAGGAAAAGTAAGTTTTTGTTTTATTTATTTTTATATAATAGTTAAATATACTGATACTTACAAAATTAAGTACTTTACGATTCTATAAGAGGTATAGAAATTGTTAAAAAAAATCGAAATACACCTAATTCAAACAGTTTAATGATTTTATTGTGCTCTCTTATAATATTATATTAACATTCATAAAAGAAAAAATAATTCATACGTACATAGAAAAAAACATGTATATATAACGAATCGTACGTTGATTTTCACTATAATCTTTTATTACAGAAATAACACTGTCTCATATTCAAGTAGAGGTTATTTAAAGAACAAAAAACATAATATTGAAACTGTCCTTGGTAACATATATAACTTAAAATGATGTTTTTGTGAATTATATAATTTTATATTCAATATCTGAATCCATATGATAATACTTCGTAATGTCATCAAACAAAGCTGGTCAAATACAATAACGATGCAATATTATGAGGTCATATTGTTTCAGAACTCAGATGTTGTTAGCTCATTTAAAGCATAGGAAGTTTTTTTGTTTCTTTGTTCTTTATTTGAGTTAAGTAATATTATTTTTTAGGCTCAGCGGCATCGATTACTTGTTATTATTGCAATTATTCATCCACTATGCGGTGTATTTCGTCATCGTGATTTTCTTTAATCCTGAGGATGAAAGGTCTCTGGGGCTCCACGAACCTGTCGGGCCCTGTACTGAAAAAACTTCTTTGGTCACGCCTTTTGGACAGGTATACTTACAAAATAACACTATAATGATACTACTACTACTATATGTACGATTTCTCACTTGTTGTAAATTTGTGTATATATACGAAATCTGTTCAAAGACTCGTAACTATTGTGTTTTGTACAAAAAAAAAAAAACATTTATTTTTCAACATGATCTATCGGGATTTTCTCATGCCCAATGTATTATTTAAGAATATTTTTGCGATCTTGTTCAGCTAATCCTACGTCTTTATACAATTGATCGATTGATTGAATGAGGAAACTTTGTAAGTCATTCTGTGGCGACCTGTCTCTAATCCAAAACGTGTTTACAAATTGAATGGCAGAAGCTTATCGACACTATTAATTCCTTAGTAACTTTCCTATCGGTGATTAGCAAACACCATTTTTCTTGATTTTTATTAATGATGATATGTTTAAGCAATTTAATTATTGGGTAAAAGAAATTTTGGGTTTCTGGAATGTTCTTCTTTGTTTAACTTCTCAGCTTTCAAAGAACATCTAGCCAGCGATAATTATTGCTTCGGTGTAAAGTATTTTCATCGTAGGACGCAGACAAAAAATATATACAAGTTGTGTTTTTACTGATAATTCCATTCAGATTATTTGACACCTTTATAAGTGAATACAAGGACAAACTGATTGTCGGGTTAAGGCACATCATATATACGAATAAAAAAAGCGCATATCAATAAATAGCCCGCAGAAATTCAAAATTCGCGATACTCTTTGAATAGACCATGTACGTCTTTTTGGTGACATCTGAAGTAGTTTTACGTAATGATAATAAAAATATTCATTAAAAAGCATATAATTCGCCATCGTAATTAGCGTTGCTGGGTTGGGAGATTGAAATGCAGATTTTTATAGGACTGTGCGAGAAACTGTGCTGTATTTTTTTTAATAAAAGAATGCTTTATTAATAAAAACTGCACAGAAAGCAAGTAATAGTTTTGTTGCTCCTATATTGATTGAAGAGAGATATTTTATAGAAAGTCCTCAACATCGTACCTACCCGAATTCTACTGCATGATCAAAAGCTATCAATGTACATATGGGTACATGAAAAATATTTTTTTTATTTAATAAATAAGAACATAGTTATTACTATCTTATCTTTTTGTTGTGTTATTATACACTATAAACGAATTTGTTGGTACAAAAACTATTTATGATTTCAGCGTTTGTTTAAGAGGAAATATTTATGCCCCGACGATTACGACGAGAAATATTTCGACTTCCATTGCACTCAAAAACCCAAGAATGGTGATAGCTGGTATCTCATTTGTGGAACACCTTTTGAGTAAGTTTTTTCAGTTATTCAATAGGTTTAATCATAAAAAAATAGTAAAAAATTATAAGGGAATCGGATAAATAAAAGAATTTCATTCATCACAACATTTATTACGAGAAAGGTATATTTGTAAAAAGGTTCAGTACTTTCAAAATGATGAACTTTATGTGATAGTTAAATCTATACTAATATACAAATGAGTGTAAATCATAATTTATGTGAGATGAATATAGTACAAGGAATGCGGTCGTGATGACTACCATAAAAATATAACCAGCCTGTATTATAGAGTATTAATACAAATTGATTGTAAGAACTATTTAGATTCATCACGTATCTACAAAGGCTCGTTGGACCTCCATGACTACTACAAGCAAATTGCAGAATTTCAATAATTTCCGACTGTGATACTTAAAGTAGGTCGATTACAGTATACTGAATGAGGGGCTCATATTGTCAAAATTTTCATGTCGACGTTGGACGACTTCTTTAGAATTCGTATACTGAAAATTCTGACCCATTGAAAAGCATTCGATATTTCCTTCTCAACAAGCGACTTTAAAGTTAGTTTAAGAACTAGTTGCCACCGATGTTGTCGTGAAAGTATGCATTTAATGTAGTTAGAAGTTCTAACGTTACTCTTATAGTATTATCAATAGTAAAAACTATGAGATTATTTCATAAAAGCATTTCAATTAAGGCATATGTTCTACACTTAAATATTATATTTACATTCATTACCAATAAAAACTAAATTCGGTATAAAAGCGTTAATGACACCGGAATACAACAAAAGTAATAAAAAAAAGACATATCTTAAACTGCTGCTACTAACCTTTCTACTCGTATAAACTATAATGAGCTGAAAGAAAAAAGATACAAAATTAAAAAATTCAGGGGACTGGCTATCCTTCAGTTCCACATAAACTGTCAAACCGACCAGTAACGGTAGTTATTGTGAGCTAAGGGCCAATCGTGTATTAGTTTCGTTAAGTCAAAGAAGAGGATAAATAAAGTACAACGCTTGAACCAGCGGCGAAGATAACTCATTGGAATGAAAGAATTTGTTACCAATGGGAACTATGGAACAGAGTTATTCAAAGTGAAACGATATTACACAGAAACGAGAAAAACAAAATCAGGGGACTGGCTGTCCTTCTGTTGTTACGTTTGTAACACGAGAGGGGTGAAGAATGATGGTACTGCCCTAGGCGAGACGAGCGTCTCTACCTTAAGTAATGATAAATATTGAACTTCAATAACAGCTCCTTCTCATTACAAACATCTAAAGGTCATAACTTGATATTGGCTTCAAGTTTTACTTGCTTCGACTGATTGTTGTAAAAGTTTTTTGGTAAAATACTAATGAGGCATATACAATTCTCACTAAACCTACGAGTTATGGGTCAACATTATTTTTTATTTGAGGTAATTTTGTATCTCGTCATTCCTCTACACAAAAAAGCCTTCCTAAGATTTCTAGTTTACGTAAGATTTCATTTTAAAAATGCGTATCGTCGATGTTTTACAATTAGCTGGAAACGTTGCAAAATTGACGTCATGATTATAGCAGGTTGTATGAAAAATGTTACGAGATTACTTTAATTCTATTCTAAACACCACATTTACTATAAATACTGAGGTTCAGATATTAATTCAGAGGGTGCCCTACTAAGTATTTTTCCGATATTTGGTCTGGGGCATACGGGTACGCGACCTCAGGTCCTCGAGCTACCAGTTTCATACCTCATATCCACCGTCCATGAAGGTGGAGTCCTGTACCTCCCCTCCATGCCAATTCTTAATCTCTTTCCCCCCCATATCCATCTTTCCCTGCCCTTGTTTTAACTATAAAACGGGCTTTTGGATGTCAGACGGCAGTCGCTCCGTTAAAACCACTACTCACCACTCATATGATTGGAAAAAACAAAGGACTGAGTACGGCTAGGGCGTCGTCGAGAAACGGCGGGCAAGCATATCGTCCTACACCTGCGATAAGTGGGCAAGGGCTACCTTGTCAATTACGGGCACGGCTGAAGACGTCAGTACCCAAACGGAAGCTAACCCAAACGGAAGGAAGGGCAATAAGTCTCGGAACATCAGACAGGGTTACCGGCTGATATACACTGGGTCACCTTCAGGTAAAGCTGGTGTAGCGGTAGTTCTATCTGAAGAGCTTCAGAAGGGTCTTCTAGAAGTCGACCGTCGCTGCGACCGTCTGATGCTTGTGCGAGTACTGATCGAGGGATTCATTACTAATTTGATCAGTGCTTACACCCCTCAGGCGAGAAGTGGCGGGTCCGAAAAAGATTCATTCTGGGAGCAATTTTAAGAGGTTCTACGCGCTATACCAGCTGCTGAAGTAATCATAGTTGGGGGACTTAAGTGGCCACGAAGGTAGGGCTACGGACACTTTTGAGCGTGTCCACGATGGTTTTGGTTATGGTCGTCGCAATGCAGAGGGAGGAAATATTCTCAGAACCTGTATTGCGTCTGACTTAGCCGTCATGAAAACACGTGCTTCCAAAAGACTCTACAGCACCTTATCACGTATAAGAGCGGGTCCCACTTAACCTAAATAGATTACCTCCTGACCAGACGGTGTCATTTTGGCAAGGTGACCAACTGTAAAGTCATTCCTGGTGAAAGCTTGACGGCCTAACATCGTCTTCTTGTCATGGACTGTCGTCACCCTGAAATAGAAAATAGCCTAGAAACGTAACCCTCTGATCAGGTGGTTGCTGAATGGAACGGTGCAGAGTTTTGGGCAGAGGATGAGAGTCAAAATCTGTCGATTAATACTGTTTCTCTCAGGAAGTTTGGGATCGAGCCCAGTCAGCTATTATCACAGCCGGTAAACGAGTTCTAGTCCTTTCTAGGGGAGGACAGGTTATCGCACGGGAGACATGGTATTGGAATAACAAAGTGTGGGAGGTGATTCGTGAAAAGAAAACTGCCTTTAAGGAGTGGCAGCAATCAAACTCTCTTGAAGACAGACTTGAGTACTTGGCAACGAAACGTGCCAGCAAAAGGCCTGTTGCCAGAGCACGCAGTGACTGGTTATCACCATTATATGATACACATAAAACTGCGGAGGGAAAGAAGCTCGTTTACAAATTGGCACGAGGTCGGGATAAAGCGACACGAGATATCGCAAAATGTCTTTGCGTCAAAGATTCCCAGGGCACGCTAATGTGTAATCATGCCTCTATGAGGGAGAGATGGAGATGCTACTTCAAGGAGTTGCTAAATACTCAGGACCCATGTAGTCTTCCAACTGAACCACCTCCTAATCTTGGATTTATTGCCCCGATAACACCTAACGAAACTCAGAATTGTCTTCGACGCATGAAGTGTCTGAAAGCGGTCGAACTTGACGATATTCCGATCGAAGCGTGGAAATCATTGGGCTCTCTTGCTGTGCTCATACTGACGGACCTTTTTAATCGTATCTTGAATACTGGAACTATGCCACATCAGTGGCGTTACAGCTACATTACCCCTATTTACAAAGGCAGGGGCAGTGTTCAAAATTGTGTTAGTTATAGGGGCGTTAAGATTATGAGTTACACCATGAAGCTCTTTGAGTGCTTTATCGACCTCAGGCTCCGCCGAGAATGTACTGTCTCAAGATGTCAAACGGATTTCAGCCAGGATCGGGCACCTTGGACACCATTTTTGCCATCAGAACTCTGATGGAGGCTTACAGGAAAAAAGGAGAGCTCTGTATGTCGCATTGCTAGATCTTCAGAAGGCCTTTGACTGCGTGCCTCGTAAATGTATCTGGTGGGCATTGAGATTCAAAGGGATCCCTGAGGCTTATATTGACATCATCAAAGACATGTACAACAATTCCGTTTTGATGGTGAGGACTGCTGTTGGCGATATAAAACGCTTCCCGATTTCAGTAAGGGTTCTCCAAGGCTCGGCTCTTAACCCGTTCTTGTTCAATGTACTGCTGGACACTGTCTCAGCTAAAATTCTGAATCAGCCTCTGTGGCTGATGATGTATGCCGATGACATAGCGCTCATTAACGAGAGCCGGTTGACGCTAGAGCGGAGAGTAAACCTCTGGAAGGGCACGCTTGAGAATGGTTTTCTTAGATTAAAAGTGACGAAGACCGAGTACCTGGCTTGCGGTATCCCGGACTGTTGCACTATTCATATAGGTACTAAAACAGCCGTTAAGTCTAAAAAGTTCAGCTACCTTGGATCTGTTCTGAGTCCGGAGGCATGGATCCGGAGGATGTCCAAGCCCGGATCAGAGCTGCTTGGGCGAAATGGCGTGAGGTCACTGGTGTGGTCTGCGACCGCAGAGTATCGCCCAAGCTCAAGGGACTAATATACAAGAGCATAATCCGACCGGTTCTCTTATATGGCAGCGAATGTTGGCCATCACTATCCAGGCACACTCAGGAGATGAAGATGAATTGCTCAGGTGGATGTGTGGCGTGTCGCGGGCCGACCACATCCCTAACACATTTATCCGAGGTTGTCTTGATGTCCGTGACGTAGCGGATAAGCTCCAGGAAAGTCGATTGAGATGGTATAGCCACGTAACACGCCGGCCTGAGAACTACGTCCGAAAAATTTGCCTCGATATGTCTGTCCCTGGAGCAAGACCCAAGAAAGCTATGGCTGGACACCGTGAAGCAGTATATGAGAGCCAATGGACTTACAACCGAGGATGCCAAAGACCGTGCAAAGTGGAGGAGTTTGAGCAGAAAGGCAGACCCTGGCTAGAGCTTGGGATAGGTGCCAGGAAGATGAAGAGAAGACTCAGGTTGAGATATATCTTATTAACTAGATTAGGATGAGATGAATGAATAAAAAATCAAAAATATTAAGATTATCTATCGTAATCTATGTTTTCCTCGCTGGCTTATTGAGTCAACGATGAAACAAAACTGAAAGTACCTAAACTGCTTATAATCAATGTCTGTAATTAGAGGAGTAATGCGATAGAATGTGAACTTTAACGAGTGCTAATAAATTAGATACGGCATATAATTAATCGAAGGCCTTATACACGATCGTTCTTACTGACTATAACTGGGACAGCATAAACTGTCAAACCGACTGGTAACGGTAGTTATTGTTAGCTAAGGGCCAATCGTGTCTTAGTTTCGTTAAGTCAATGAAGATGATAAATAAAGTACAACGCTTGAACCAGCGGCGGAGATAACTCATTGGAATGAAAGAATTTGTTACCAATGGGAACTATGGAACAGAGTTATTCAAAGTGAAACGATATTACACAGAAACGAGAAAAACAAAATCAGGGGACTGGCTGTCCTTCTGTTGTTACGTTTGTAACACGAGAGGG
This sequence comes from Danaus eresimus, assembly GCA_018231745.1. Lineage (NCBI taxonomy): Eukaryota > Metazoa > Arthropoda > Insecta > Lepidoptera > Nymphalidae > Danaus > Danaus eresimus. The sequence goes on from DVQP01002082.1 coordinate 9,616, forward strand.
TTGAAGGATGCTGGTACTGCTCTAAGTGAGACGCGCGTCTCTACATTAAGTAATGATAAATATTGACCATCTAACACAATTCGCTCTCATTCTTGAAAGGGTCTAGAGTTGGTAGGGTAAAGAACTGGTTCACATAATGAGATCTAAGATTCTCGCGAGTCTCGACAACTCGTCTCCCCGTGATCACGGTTGCTGTAAAGTAACCGAGACGTCAGGATTATGTAGTTTTAGAGTAATGAAAAATCGCGTAGTAAATCCGAAAATATATTAGTTTTAGTTAAAGAACTGGTGTTGAAATTGAAGCTTTGATATTTTAGTTGAGTTTTACTTCGATATTAACTATTAAAGTGCAAAAAAATTATAACATATTTTTTTGCTTTTTATCCTTAGTCTTCAATGGGAACGTCTTATTTGTGTATAGTTCACTTGTCATATGTGCAGTGTTTAAAGTTGAATTTTAAAGCTATATTATATACAGCGAAGAAGTAGAAACATGTTATTATAACTTATTGTCTAGAAGATTTCCTTATGGTTTTCCAATAAGGGCGGGTAGATTATGACATCCCGGTGCGGCCATTTCGTCTTGATGGCATTTACAAATCTTTTGTTTATTATTCACTTTCTTATGCACGATTATGATATACTTTATTACACGTGGCGGCCCTCCACAGTCAACTCTTCAAAGTTTGGTGGCCAAATTTGAAACGATCGATTTGGTTATCGATCAGCCCACACAAGTAGGTTCAAGAAACGCAAGATCGTCGAGAACATCGCCGCGGTCCGGCAAAGTGATCAGCAGAAACCGAGACAATCGGTTCCTCAACGTTCCCAAGAACTTGGTCTTTCGCAAACTGTAACTTTGCTATTTTATGGCGAAATTTAGGGTTAGAACCGTATAATATTTAGCTGACCAAAAAGTTCAAGACCACAGATATCGCCATATAACCGAAAAATCATTTAAAGCGACGCAGGTTTATGCAAATAAACCACACTTCACCAATGTCATAAAGGAACATAACACAAGCCGTTGCTCAAATTCAGCAAGATCTATGCGGAAGAGTAAATGAAAATTGGGCATCTCGGATCCGTGACACTGTGGGAAACCAAGGCAAGCATTTAAATGATGGCATCTTTTATACTTAATCACATATATGGACCATTTAGAATAAAAATTGGTTAAACTCACATATAGCTCGTTCAAATTCATTTCACATTGTATCGGTCCTTATTGAAATACCCAACATATATTTCAAGGATCATTAAATTATTGAGTGATATTCGTGATATAAATAAAGTCATACAAGTATTAAAAAGCTTTAGAAACTATAACGATTTCCTACTAAGTAGTTTAAGTTTTATTCTAGTAATAAGTGAATAAAATCTTACCTCTAGAACTTACTTAAGACAATATAGTACACAATTGAAGATAATGATAAATGTAAGATGATACAAGACATGATTTAAGGAGAGTAAGTTGTGTCCAGTTCTTTGTAAGAAAAGGAATCTTCTGATAAAACATAGTCTTCGCCATCTTCGTTCTAAAACCAACAATTTTAATTAGACACAACTTTGTCAGATACATCAAGTAATTCATCTTTACCAGAGTTACTTTTGAACTAATATTTATTTAATGTTTTTAAGCAATAAATAAAATTTTAAATTGATTACCGATGACGTTTCGAATAGATAATATTGTTGATTTGGAGGAGGAGGTGCTGGTATCCTTGGTCTGTTATTAAGTCCCTTAAAAGATAAAATAATATAGTAAATTTTTCAGCACGTAAATCATCAGAATTAAGTTATCGTAAACCACGTACCATGTTGTGGAGGTCTCTGGATAGTTCACATTCAATGTCATCATAACCGTCAAAAGAAAATTCTCGGCCAATTTCAAAAGCCTCTGGTGGTGCTGGTGACCCTAAAAATTATTTAAAAACAACGGTCAATGAAAAAGAACAATAAAAATATTAAAAGTCAGTTGAAATATAATGCGACCATTAAGTCGTTCAAGTAGTATGAAGTGGAATATAAATAAATTCCTTTCATAATTAAAACCATTGTGAAATTCAAAGATGGCTCTAAAATGTCGTATCCGGAAGTGAGTTTTCTAATTAGCGTCAGTTGCCAGGCTTAGTGATGCGCTTTGCAATAAATCAATATTGCGCTACGTACAGTCCGGTTCGGCTGCGGATACGGGCTGGTTTTGACGCATGCTCAGTTTATGCATCGCCTCCATCTCCCACTCCCCTGAAATGCTCATCGATTAATCAAAGTCTCTTTGTGCAGCCATTACGTAATTTCATACATACTCAAGTAGTATTCGCTAAAGCTAGCCGAATCGTTGCCTTTGCGCTGCTCCAACAAGTAACCTTGGCTCATGTTATCGGACATGTGCGATGCCTGTTAATAAAATTATTCGTTATTTGGCTGTCATATGGCCTGCACAATTTTCACGCATGTGATTTATTACCAGGACGCCGTCGTCTTGGTTGCGGTCAGATTGGAGACGATTGTTACGATCTTTGTTACGATTCTCGTAATTATCGTCGACCGCCCACAGCAACTCGGTCCCATCTCTATTATCGGACATTTTGAAGTTAGAATATTCAGAAAGGGTCTTTTTCGTTATGTTCTCCGTATACACGGTCATAATTCCCCGCCTTCAAAATCTGAAGCGTCATAAGTTGTAAGGACATGCTTCGTTATCAAATGTTATCAAATGATGTCGAATTTATTTTTGCTATTTAATTTAATTAGAGACTTATACGGAATACTCGTGAAATTTGTTAGAGCGAGAACTTTTAACATACAAACGCCTTTGCTGACATTTAATTCCTAACATATAGGTACATAAATTATAATGTATGACAAAAAAGTATTGAAAATCGCTAATCATTTAAAAAAATAATATTAAATTGGCCATCGCCATAGCTCTTAATAGCCTTATAATAAATATATACAAAACATTTTGAAATCAAAGATTTGTTTTGAAATAGTAAATATAATGAAATACTTACATTACTATATTATGATTCACACAATTAATATAAACTATTTGAACTACAAAGCACTGCTCGGCTCGCGAACTGAATGTAGAATGCCTAGATTTCGCTCGAGCACTAGACTCAGGATTTGTGCGCATGCCTGGAGAAGATTCTGGAAGTCTTGTAGTTAAGGCCCTGGTCGATAGAGGATCGCCCTGCCCAGGAAATACGTTATGCACCTACACTTTATAAAATGCACCGCTTTGAAATTGCTTTCTAAAAATTTTATGATAACTAAATGAAAATTAAATTCAAAAAGACTATGCTTGTACTCAGAGATCATAGAGCTAATATCGACATCAGATTTAAAGGAGAATAATATTTAAAACACTGTAATTAATGATAGAACTGAAAATATTACGTGGAAAAATAAAATAAAGTATTTTAGTAAGAAATTACTAATTCAATCATATTTATAACTGCTATTTGAAATATAGATTGGAGAAAAGTAGATAAGAATTAAGATATTGTTTAATACATTGAGTCGTGGTGGCCTGGAGTTTAAAGCCCGCCTCTCGTGCATGAGGCCACGGGTTCGAAACCTGGCAAGTACCAATGTTTTTTCCGAGTCATATGTACTTTCTTAGAGTTTTTAGACACCACTGACAGATGGTGGCCGAAAACATCGTGAGGAAACGAGGACTTGTAATTTCAAATTATAAGTTTGAAATCGCCAACCCGTCTTGAGCAAGCG
>DVQP01002083.1:0-13347 GCA_018231745.1 Danaus eresimus
TTACACCTAAATGCTCTGTCAAAATTTGCCAGCGTTTGGTCGAAGCTGAGAAAAAATTATACAATTTTTGAACAAATTGAAAGAATGATACTGCTTCAGTAATACATTCAACAGCATGCACACCCACTAAATTAAGCGAATGTGCCACACATGGAACGTAAATTGCATATTCGCATACTTCTTTTATTCTAGATTGTCCAGTCTACTTTTCAAACATATTTGACGCATTGTCGTAGCTCTGTCCGCGGCAATCTTTTATGGGGATATCAAGGCTTTCAAAAATGTTTAAAATGGTATCTGCTATATATTGCGCATCATGTCCATCCATAGGCTAAAATTGCAAAAATCTCTCAATAGGCTGTCCATCTTTTACATATCTAACGATGAAATTGAGCTGGTCAACATGGGACAGATCAGGCGTAGAATCTACGCTAATAGAGTAATATTTCGCTGATTTCATTTCGTTGACTATTGTTTTTAAAACTCGCTGTTCCATTAAATTAATAAATTGGTTACAAATATTTGCAGATAAATATGATGCACTTACTTTTCCACGATTTCCGCAGTTTTGTATGTGATTAGCTAGAAAAGGATCAAATTCACTAATCAGTGCTAAGCATCCAAAATTATTTCCATTATTTTGCGTTCTAGGTATCTCATTATCACCACGCAAAGCAAGACCTCTTGAAGCTAAAAATTTTACTACTGCAACAACCCTCCTAAGGACATTTTTTTCAATAGCTAATTTCTGTATTATATGGGGACAACAACTCACTATCAATTCGTCCAGTAATTTCGTTCTTGTGACATAATTCATCATAGATTGCCTGTGTTGCAAACTGTTCTCATGCTCCATCAATAAGTTACTTATATGCTTCCAATCCTTATATCCGTTTGGAGAACTCAAATTATTACCAATAGTGGTATTAAAGAGACGGCAGCAATAACAGTACACAGTATTCAGTACACACATTTCTTTGTTGTAGAATAAAGAAGACATTTTCTGTCCAAAGACTCACCATTCTTCAATTTACGAGTAAAAACATTTTTTGTCAAGTATCTAGTTTTGGTTTTACCGCTTGAATCTGGAAGACTTGTAGAAGTTTCGGAGAAATCGCAATGTTTATTTTGGAAAAACTCTGGCCCTTTTCGAATCCAAATATTACGGACTTCTACCGTAAAAATGTCATCACAGTACTGACCAGGCTCATTAGATACAGATACATTCTCCAAGTTTGCAATTATTAACTCACAGTTGCTCGAAGTCGAGAGTTCAGCGTTTGATGTGTGTTTGTCATTTTCGTTACACGTAATAACCTCTTTTCCCTGGTTATTCTCAGAGGTATTTTTATCTTGAGGTGATGATGATGAACAACTCCCCGACTTATTTGTTTCTTCCACCGTAAAAAATGACGTAAGCTTTAGAAGTTTTTCCGTGATTTCTTTTTGAGCTGAAACTTTTTTTCTCTTTTGTGAACCACTTAGATATGTTCTTTACGACATAATGAAATAATATTTAAACGAACAAATCAATAGTTATATTAATTTTACCCAAATTACATTAAAGAAAATTAAATCACGAGACTTCTGTGAAAAAAAGTGATATAATAAGTAATAACTTTAGGTAAAAAGTTCCGACTGAAAGTTTTTCATAATTTATCCGGGGATTCCCCCAAGCCCCAACCATAGACAAAGTCGACATTTTTGATAGTCTCTTGAATTTGGCATTGGAGCGGTTTGCATCGATGATCACTAGATGGTGTTCTTAGTAAATTAGGTAGGATGCGTTCAGAAATACTTTTAAATTACTGAATAACTGAATAAAAAATCAAATGATATGTAACTTGAAAACAGACATTGTAGACTCTAGATTATAAAATTTATAAACTCAAGTTAATGCCTGGTAAGTTATATCAGACCAAAAACAGCCCTTTAGTACAACCAAAAAGCGCACTAAGTTTAAATTAAGCAAGAAGCTACCGTGTCTATATACCGCACACAACCGAGGCTTGATGTCACTCAAATTCATATAGATATATTGATTCGAATAAATCTGAAAATAATCGATATTCGGACATTGAGAAAAGTGTAATGAGTATTTTGAGATTAAATGTGAGAGAAATTGTCGGCCCTTCGGGGCCCTCTGAAGATGGGGGCCCTGGGCACTGGCCCCTTGTGCCCTTATGGTAAAGACGGTACTGTTTGTATGTTGGACAATAAAATGTATGTTTATTCGAACAACAGGCGTTAAAAATTAACGATGAAGTATCAGATAAGTCTTGATTAACATTTCTATGTTAATCAAGACTATTCAAATGAGAAAATTATTTTTCCGGTGTTTTAATAGATACAGCGATATGATCGGCAAATAGAATAAAAAAAATGTATCGATTTCCTTATACATATATTCCTTATTATAAATTTCAAAGTGTGAATGTGTAATTGTTGTTACACATCACAAATCCTGCACTGATATGGACAATTTGTTTTATACAAGACATTTAAAGACGCTTCCAATAGCGATTTATATACAATGTAAGTATTTATATTTAAGATTTCCCTGTGTCTCGCACTTTAATCTCGTCTTCCCGTGATTACGGTTGCTATAAAAAAGGAGAAATTTTGGAATTATGTACTTACAAAATAAAAACATGTAGTAGCCGAAAAGGTTAGTTTCATTTAAAATTTAATTATACAATGTAAAGAACGTACAGAACTGTGACGATGACTGTTAACGCTAAGAGGGCTGACAGCTTCAATTACGTCTAAAAAAGAACAGTTTCAACATAGTTAATTTTATCACGACGGTTATTTTGCAAACTATGATAGCAGCGGCAAGCGATGCAACAAACATTTTGATCACATTTAAATTCTTGTTACAAAGAGCACAAGAGAATTCATGGAACTAATATGAAACTTGAAGTAAAGTGATTTTAATCGTCATCCAATCACTATGGCGCGACAGGTGAAAGAATATATGTAAATGAGAATATTTTAACAGAGAAACCTATACGTTATATAATTATTCAAAACCATTAATTTGATATTAAAATGATTTAGTGATATGAAAACAATTAAAATTATCAATTGATTTAATTACGCTCCTTTCTTCTTCTTATATTAATATTATTTTCATATCAGGCAATAATTAGTGTCAGAATCGATTTGCGATAAAAACAATAATTTGAGGGTAGCTACACTATGTCTTGTAACGTGTTAGCATCAAAAGTTTGAGTGGATTGAGAAAGAATAGTTTGCACTTTGCTATTTTTTTTCCAATTATAATTACTTCATTAAAACAAAATGTTTGGACCGTCATTATTCCGCACATTTGTATTTGGTAGCGGTTCAATATTAAGCGGCATCACTGAAAAGATAATTAAGTTAACCGAATTAGTTGGCGTCATCCCACAGAGTGAAACCATTAACGAAGTGTTGTTTTACGGATCTGAATATGAAGAAAAGAAGAAACAGCTGGGTTTAAATAATCTATTCTGCATTTACTACGTCATAATCCAGGCGAGCTTCACGATCGACGTCTGTGTGCCGAGCCTTACAAGCGACACTATATCGAAATGCCTCATTAACGTCCAAAAAAAGAATAAAGTCAAAATTCGGATCGTCGTACACAACGAACATGGGAATTATGATTGTTTTTTGCAATCTGATATCGAAGTCAAAGTCATTAAATCCAAACTGAAAATGGAGCATGAATATTTATTGATAGACGCGTCCCCGGGACAGGATGCTATTGCGGTCATAGGCTCGCTGGATTACGAAGTTGCTAGAGTCAATTCTAACAGGGACACGACCATCATTACATCTGAACCAATAGTCATTGAGGCTTTGAAGAGAGAGTTCGATAGAGTTTGGAACTCATCGGATACTTGATGAGAAGATTAACGGAAGTATTAGGAGCATTGAGATTGTTTTATGTCAATTTTTTTTATAATGTAACTCACCGAATAAAACAAAAGCGAAACGAAAAAAAAATAATAATAACAAAAATAATTTGATTTTATTTCATTCCTATGACAATAATTGCATTAATCGATCATTAATACTTATACAATTAGTTTTCACATCAAAAAGTAAAAACCTATACAATTTTATTTGTACTTAAGTGCTTTTTATTTACCAAAAAACTTTAGCTGGATACAAAATGGATTCGTTTTATTATCGGTGATGGCATTATCACAGATACACTTAGAAATAACATTTACACACAAAAACTATATTGCAGTCAACCAATTCACTAATATATGAGTGTTTTTTTTTACTCTGTACTGAACATTTTTAAACTGTCATATAATTATCTTTGGCCAGGCCTTTGAGATTATTAAATGTTCAGATAAACCATAAATTATTATGGATGAATGGATGTATTAAATAAATTCTCAAGCGATATAATAAATTATAAATTGTTGGATATTTAACATCACAACTGCAGTGACTTGGTACACATTGGGTCACAATTTTATTTATATCAAAATTTATACCCCATCTATATTATGAAAAATTTAATGCGCTGATTAACAATAAATACCAAAATAAATATAGTACGTTTGTGAAATAACAACTAGAAAATCTTAATATAAAGTGGAATCTATACAAGATTTTACAAGACATTATTCGGCATTGGTATTTCGATACTTATCAGCTAGAAAATAAAATACACATTGGCATGTCGTTATCCATTATAAAAGTTAGATTGTTATTATATTAGCATTATTTTATAGTTAAAATTTTTTAAACAATCGTAAAACTTGTTCATCTTGTACAAGAATAAAATTTACCACCTTGATTGACAATATACAATAACTGTACATAAACATTACTTGAGGTATTTCACAATGGGCCCTATTTATATATGCCTAGTGTCAATCACAAGTATTTCTTGATTATATTATTCAACAACTTTACCAATCCAACTGTATATCAAATAATCCTTCTCTGTCTCAACATATTTCCGTCTCAGCTTCTAATTCACTATATTCAGATAACAAGCTGAAGAACAATACAAAAATTTAATATATTCTATAATTCCATAGCGACTAGACACTCCAATATGAGCCTTAAACGCAAGATCTAATGTCACTGCAACGGTCACTTATAAGGAAATTTTATAAAAATCCACTTTGTAATGCCAGTCTTTGCTTATGACTTCACAGTACTTTGTGTTACAGTCACTTTCCACAAATGAAGCTAGTCACTTTTCAAAGAAAGTTGTTGTCATACATCCACTTCAATATCACTATCTTGCCCAGGTGACGCCGAACACTCTTGCGGGGAACACTGTGTGTAATCATGAGGAGAACTCAGATCATCTTCCGGTGAACCCATCATCTCTTCGTCCATCATTATAGAAGCTGGCAAGGAAGGTGAAACTTCCTGTAATTGACTTGTGTACACTGGAACAAGAATATATTATATGTTATTTATTTATTCATAACTCTAGTGTTTGATGACATGACTGACAAATAAAATGTAAAAAATTTGGTAAGTAACAAGAATTTACATATGTAAATAAAACAAATAATTTTTATTGTACGCATAGTAATCCAAAAATATTACTCGAATTACAAATGTAATGTTGACCATTTCATGAATAAAACAAGGAATTAACTTAGCAAATGTTATGTATAATTTGCTTTTATATATTTTAATCGACATTTATATGTAGTTACCCTTAATATTAGACGTTTTCAGTTCTGTGGTGTAAGTAAGGGAGTCGTCCATAGAATCCATTGTAAGTGTGTCAGGATCTAGGCTGTCCATAGAGCCTGAACAGGAAGGAGATCTGTCTGGATTTGAATTGATGGTCAACTGCACTGTCTCCAGTTGAGGTATGTGAGGCCGCACCTTTAAAAAATATGTTCACCATGAATAATGTATTATTTTGCTACAGTTAATTTTGTGTATGGTATTCTTTTTTTATTACTTTGAAGGTTCTAAACCAAAAATATATTTTAGATTTCAGACAATCAATATAATATAATTTTATTAATGGACATCTAAGTCAATAGAATGCAGATAAAAAATTATATCCTAGGAATTTTGAAAATTCTTTTAATTGGATAGGAAACTTTGATGGCAAAAATTACTTTTTAAATGTGTTTTATAGTTTAAGGTATACCTTCATTCCGTCAGGTCTATGAGGATTCCTACAACCTTTACATTTGCACTCTGTACAAGGCTTACTTTCAACATAACATGGACATCTTTGGCCACAACATGTTAGTTTTCCAGGAGTTGCAGTTGCATTTCCACATCTGCATCCTTTTCTTTTACTGCTTGTGGAGGTGCGAGACCGATTTGAAGGTTTCTTGAAACCTAGTTGATTTGACTGAAACCATACCGACAATTTACATAACAAATATTAAAGGAATGTAATATCTTATAAAAATATCTAATTGTTTATACTTTAGTTTCTCTTGGACTGCTTTCTGCCTGTGAGGAATCTGTTTCATCAACAGCTTTCCTTTTGATTGTGATTTTGTTACCTGAACCTGCATACATGACAGAGTAAAGTGGAGACCCATTTGACATACTCCTGGAATTTGGAGAATCTTTACTTGTTGATCTGCTGTCAGAACTACTTGAGGTTGAGGCAGCTTGGGTTTGTGTTGATGCTGAATTTGTATACACGCAAGGTAATATACTATATGCTGATTTCGATAGACCTGCTGTGCTTTTGTAATCATCGTTAAACCCAGCACCTTCTTGTATCAAATCTATTAAACCGGAACTAGCTACAGTGCCACCATTTACTCCAGCAGCTATTTCGTCTTGTTCTAGTAAAGTTTTATACGTATCTGTGCCCATAAAATATTCACATAATTTCTTATAACACTGAAGAAGAATACGAAGCTGTAAATTTTCTGTATAGTTTTCGTAATCTTTACACCAATTACATGAAGGTTTTAACTTTTTTCTACCACCTTTACAACTTTTACAAACATGGTGTTGACAACCAGAACTCGTCGGAGTATAAGGTTCTTTTAATAAGTTCCCACAAACAGTGCAAGATAGCGATTGTCTTAAATAAGGAACCAAACGAAACAAATCTGTCCACGAACTTTTATCCGCTGCGTCGGCTAAAATTATTAGACGACAAGTTGAAACATATAAACTTGTTGCATTCATCTTCATTTATAAAAACTTTATTTCTAACATCAATAGTCTAATTATATTGTTTGTACACCAAAATATTATTATTACAGGGGCAAAAAGCCGCAAACGCTTCGTCAAAACTGTCAGTTGTCATATGTCATGTCATATATGTCATACGTTATGTCATTAATAATTTTAAGTGCACTTGCAAGTACGAAAATATAAATTATATCCTAGATTTTTGTTAAAACTATATAGAAATTAAAATATAAGAATCAAACATTATTGTAAAAATATAGTAACAAATTGCAGCTTACATCGATACAAAGTCTTATATCTCTGCAATAAATAGTACCTACTTTACAGATAACATATGTGCATTACCAAATCGTAGAGTAAGAATTTCTAGTTTATATTTATAATTTATGGACACTAAGGAAAAAGTTTTTTTAAATAATCCTTATTTTATATATAATTTAAGATAAAAAGATGTCTTTATTAATATGTTCACCAAAAAAAATCACACTAAAATTTTGAACTGAAAGGCATTGAAAATAATAATGATCGGGATCATTATTATTATTATTAAAATAAAATCTGGAGGCCATCTTATTATATCCAATTTATAATTATTATGTTCTTCGTGCCAGGCACGCGAAAGAAAATTACTCCTAAGGATGTTTTAAAAAATATATAGTAGCGTCATCTAGCAACAGCGGGATGAATTATTTAGATAACTTTTAGGGGCATGTTACTGTTATTTTGAATAAGTCTTTTATTGGGATGTATAAAAAAATGTGTCTTTTTTTCTATAACAATCCTAATTTTTGAAATATTTTGTTCATTAATGTACAAAAAATAAAATGAAATATATTTTACATTTTTTTTATTGCTAGTCATTAAAATGGTATAAATTTCTTGCTGTAAAAATTTTTAGTAGCTGTTAAATCCTATTCCGTGTTCGCATTATCATTAAAAAAAATGAATATGTACGTATTTATATGAGGTCTGATATGTTTTTCGTTTTTTCATTATTTTAGTTTGCAAATTGTATCCTCGATGACATATATTTATTAACTACCTTGAAATAAAAACTAAATGATTTGTAACAAAAATATATAACGAATGACTGCTATAAATCGGAATTTTAATGAGAAGAGTACAACTTCGCAGCGCGCAGTTATTAACAGTCCCAGAAAAAATACCGTATCTGGAGATCTTTGGTTCTTGGAAGATTTCAGAGGAGTAATGTGAAGTAAATAGAATGTGCCATTAAACAAAATATGATGTTCTGTTGTGTATCCTTAGCACAAGTTTACATTGTCACTCTATATACCTAACCTTACTTTCTCATACTCTAAACTACGATAATCAAAAAAAATCTAATAATTAATTGTACGTGGAGACCCTCCGCGCTGAAAAGAAAACTTCGCAATGTTGGAATGGAAACAGGAAGGGGTAGAAACAATTTTTAAGCAATCTTTTGTGTTTCTTTAAGATCAACTTTATTGATATTACTTACAAGAAACTTTGTTCCGCATTCGTCGAGCACCACGCATTCCCTCTCGCTCTGCCATTTCTTATCAATCGTTGAATGTTTAACGCAACCTTGTTGGAAGTAGCATAACAACTTGGGGTAAACATAATGCTGGTATTCAGCGCGAACATGAAGAAACTTCACCACAATACTTAACAGGAAAGACTACAGAGGTTAGGCGTGAGTTCAACTGAGTTGGTGCACGTTCGGACTTTAAGGAATTTCCAATAGAATTCATAAAATTTATCCAAATTATACAATCATAGTATTCGTAAGTAAGTAGTTCGAATTAAGACCTTCAAATGATTAACGTATATTGTCTTAAGCCTAGATTTGTTTACAAATCGATAAATTTACCTATTTAAAGAGATTCGGAAGTTGTAAGGAATATATTTAATACTTCATTGCAAAACATCTAAAAATGAAACACAACCAAAAAAACATTTAATTTTTCTTAAAAGCTAATTTATGTGTTTAGAAGATTTCTCTATCTTTTAGGAGTGATGTAAAAATAAAGATTTTAATCCTATCACAGGAAGTTTTGGGTAGTCAGTAGAAGAAAATGTCCTATAGCAATTAAAAATATTAGATAGAAACATTTTTATAAAAATAGAAATAATGCAAATTCTTTACAAATTACTGTCAAAAAAGCTCTTATAGTTTCTCATTAATTTTAAAATTGTTTTAAAACGATTATAACAATGATGATTGTGTTAGTACCAGTAGGTATGCAAAATAAAAATTATAGTTACCTTTTTAATAACCGGAAAACACAATATTAACGAATGTAAATAATAAACGACATCATTCCTAATGGCAACTAATGATGTTAATTTCATTAAACATGTCTCTTTCCAAGATGGTAAATAAGGAATGCTTTAATACAATAGATAATGGCTACCTAATAGACGCGTTACGTTGCAATAAAAATCACATTCATGTCAAAAATTAATGTCGAAACAAAGACAGTAATTTACTTATCTTGCACACACTTCAAGAATAAACATAATCAGTCGGCCAATCGGAGCATTTAGATAGGACGCCAATTACTCTAGATATTCGGCTGCTACGATTGTTGGCGCATTGTCTCTCGGCTACTTGGAGATACAGGGTACTGCAGAAGGACGTGAGATAACAGATTAGTGCGACAGTATCATTTGATCCTCAATGTGAAAAACATCTCCGTCGAAGAAGCGCCTGGTTTGAGTAATTGATTGAATCGAATGAGTTCTCGTCTGTGATTGCGGGTGACAAGTGTGGTGCTACGTTAACACAGATATTTCAAAGTGTCTTTTATAGTTTACGTTTTGTTGGTGATGTTGATCTCGGAGTTTGATATTCGATGATAACGGATTAAACGACATATGTCCAAAATGTTCAAGTACGTATTAAAATATATTAATTCCAATTATATTATCGGAAAGAAATATTATTATCTATAGACAACACCTATAACATTTATTGTTTATTTTTATCAATAAAAACTATTTTCAATATTAATTATTCTCCTATAACTAAGCAATATATTCAAAAACTTACAACTATACTTTTATTTAAACAATTTCTGACAAGAGAAAATAAATTTTATGCAACCAAAGTCCACTAATATCTAAAGCATTGTAGAATACCTCTACGACGATATAAGTAAGAAAAAATTATTATGATAGAAAATAAAGTTCAAAATCCTTTGCATTTCTCTCTAATCTTGTCGTTAAACGTTTATTGATTATGCTTGTTAATATATTGAATTAGATCATTAAAGTATTCATTTATTTCTACTTAATGTTGTAAATATTTGTTACTCATTTCTGTGCAGTTTGACAAAGAATAATCTCAATAAATTAAAAAAAACAACATTTTTCTTTCGTCTTTTAAGATCGTACCTGTTCACTTCAATTAAATAAAAATGTAAATTTCAACTAGAATGTTATATCTTTGTTAGTTAACAGACTGTTTGTGTAAAATTTTCCTTCTTTAAAATTAGGTTTTCCAACGGGCCTATTTACAAATATTATCGTATAAATGCGTCACGATAAAAATTGAATTCTTTCAAAGAAATACAAATGATTCAGTCTTATAGAGTACTTCTGGTTGATAGTCGATTTAATTTTGCAAAAAAAGTTATTTCTGAAAAAAGTAACGATAACTCATAGCAGGACCAACTTGGCTTGGGTCGATTACTATTTACCTCTAAATTTGAGACGTAATACCGTTACTACTGATGGTAAATTATTATTTACATTGTTTAATTCCGGGCCAGAACTTCCGATTCGAAATAACTCAATCAATCAATCTTATATTATCTTAATTTTAAAAATATACCTACTATATGTTTGTACTACACTGAACTAAACCTATAATCAATTTGAACTCGTTTATATAGCTTAAAGTCAGAGCAAACGAATTCTCTATATCTATGTAGTGTAGGTATTGATAAATCAATTCTTCTCTCGACTAACATCGACTGGGGCGTGGGCGCATCATAAAGATCAATCAGACAATTGGGGACGCTACGCATGATGTGCAGGAGTGTCCCACACAATGTACAGTTTCCGTTCGACGTATCACTAGAGTTTAGAGACCAACAATTCTGATAAAATGTCAAATAAACCAAGATTTTGTATTCCTTGTCGTATACAAAGTATTGCCCTAGAACCTGTTTCGTTTATAGTTATGTAAATATAAAACAAAAATATTCAGTATTTCTAATTTCTTTGGCTAACAATTGAAGCATTAATTTCGGGAACATGCAACGGAGTCAACAAATTTTTTGCTAACCCATAGTCCACCGAGCCTTTCAGCGAACGGTGCCATTTGATGGTCATCAGAAGTAATTAAAGGAATTAGTTTGACCTCTACCAATTAGGGATCTTAAATGGATGGGACTTCGCAACGTGCTAAGACGATAAACTAAGTTGCTCATCGTTGGATTCATACAGAGGCACTGAGTTTTATAAAAGCTACACGAAATATGGATTTATATTATATTATTAGGTTTAATTTCATATATTCTTTATAATTCATAAATCTTCCGAAAAAATATGATTGATAAAGAATATCGTCAAATAGTTTCTTTATTTTTATGTAAGTGTACAAGTTTCCAGTTACGCAAAAACGTGAATCATCGGATTTGTTATGAAATTTAAAAAGTCATAAATGGGCTTGTCCTAAACAATAACTGTATGAAGTTTGTCATGACCTTCGGGATTAATCTTTTACACGCCAAATTGCAAGATAGCCATTTACTATATCTCTATGAAGTATCAATTTTTATATTATATTTAGTTCAAGGTCTGAAAAGATAACTAAATGCATTCCGTTAAGAAAGTTTAATAGTAACTTTATTACTCGGAGACGGTTTTATACACGGGCATAAGTTTTTCTTTATAGAAAGTCTGTGTTTTTTTTTTATTTTGCAGTTTGGTTTAGGTCTCACAACCTAATAAGTATTACGTCCAACTAAACTATTCACATATATCATTGGATCTTATCAAATAAATACTGACAGTGTTGCAATATAAACGAAGTATTTACTAAGCTTTTAATTAAGGAAAAAAATTCAATTAGACTCGTTTACATTGTGAAAAGATACGATTAAAATGATAAATTAAGTGTATATCCAAATATACAGTTACATTATTTTATAGATATAATAAGTATACCGATATGAGCTGGAAATGCCATAAACAGATATGGCCAACAAAGGCTGACAGTGAACTGATGTTGAAAGACGAGAAGATGAGCTCCCTATTGTCGTATCGCGATGTTGACGGTCATTACAACATGCACTGTTATTGCATTACTTTAGACTGACTAATTTACTATTAATTTAACCTCAATTATTTTCATTATATGAGCTGACATTAGGTATAAGTTGTTTTACAATGTCATCATGTGACGCTGTAAATTATAGATGTGCCGGTCGGCGGACGCAACTTAATTGTAGTATTTTCAGGAAATGAAATATTTTTACTGGTTTTTATATATGGTCGTGAACGTGTCATTTACGATATTATGTCAACGGAAACAAGGAAGTCTGTTTTCATTTAGATTTTCTGATATATATATATTTATGAAAAAAAGTTACTTTATGGACATATAAAATTATATTGTCAATCTAATAATAAAACAATGAAATTACTGTTCGTAATATCAAAGGGTTTTTATTTGTTATTATTTCACTTCTGGTTGAATTTCATATCAATTTGAATTTCATATCATATCAAATTTCAAGCGGTGAAAGTATTAAGTATGTTCTTCAAAATAGGTAAAAACTACGATCAAAACTATTTCATACACACATAGATAAAAATAAACGCACATTATATTTTGTTTCAAACAAAATTTGAACCTAATTGATCTAAGTGCTTATCAATAAAATTATTATTATTATTTGTTTCTACCTTAAATAAAAGTATTTAAATAATTTGTGTACATTCTTTTGTCTTTCTCTCATGTATTGAGGGCAGTTTAATGCGAGAATTTATTAACAATGTCATACGATTCTTTAAGTAGGCAGACCTTATCAAAGACACATGATCATAATTACCAGTAAATCCCCATGACTAGCCTATTTAGATAATCATTGCAATGAAAACTAAAACGGCAGGCGTTCTGTAATGCAACTCGTAAAAACAACGATCTCTGTATAGTGTGCACCATACCTCTGTATAGTGTGCACCATACCTCTGTATAGT
>DVQP01002084.1:0-13347 GCA_018231745.1 Danaus eresimus
TCTTTTTAGAGATCTTTTTTCTCTGTAATACTCAATTCTGTGGTCGTGAATTTTAGCATCTTTAAGCTGAAGAAAAATATAACAACTTTAGTTAAGTAACAACTTGTAGGGTCATGCTGAAACAACATTGAGAAAATGACAAACCGAATTTTTTACAAACATCAAGTAATATAATAGTAATATGCTTGAAATGGATGCAATTCGCAAAGTTAGGCACATTCTTTAATTGTAATTAATATAATTCCTTGCTTTCAGATCATTTAAACGGTGACTTTCTGTCCAAAATGACTTACGAATCCAAAACGTAAACGTAAGCCGTAACTTTGACCTTGTCCGATTTTCTAATACTTGAATAGACAGCGCTACTTTGAAAAATTGAAACATTCCTTGACATATGATTGTCGATAGCTGATTTAGTTTGAAGTTGTACAAGACTTGGCTATATTTTTGTTAGTTAGTGGTTTTTTCCGACGATTTTATTCACATACTTTTATACATATATCGTCAGAATCATTACTTATCGAAGAATTATTGGTTATCATAGAAATTGTTAATATAGAAATTAAATACATACGAGAATTGGGTATGAAAGTTAAGAGTAAATTTAAATAAAATATTAAATGAAATTAATATAACTTACATGTAAAAAAACATATATAGAACTATTTATGAATTGACATTAATCTACATTTTTTATAAGAAAATTACACATAGTATACTAAAGTACCTTAGGTCACCTCTACAAATTTATTTTTAATTCAGTGTATACAATGATCAAACTATCGTATGGTAGCGAGAAGAAGCTAAGGGTACATAGGTCTAATAAATCTCGAAGGAAACCAACATCAGGACTTGAGTGACTTGGCAACAAAGCTCTATCAAGTGTAGTTACATTAATATGTAATATATGACTTATCTAACTCAATACATAATGAATTGGTCCTCATTTTTGCTTTTATAATATCTGATATATGTTTTAATAACAAGTAATGGCAATAGAATACATGTCACTTACTTGATACATGGACCAAGAGAATCACCTTTCAATGTCAGTGACATAGTCTGTTTAGGCTATAAGAATAAGATCAACAACTTTAACAAGAAAATGCGCCTACTTTTCTCAGTTGTTTTATATCATTTCTTCTTTACTATTAATTCTTGCAACCAATTATTTAACAAAGTTTACTTCAAAACTCCGCTCAACCTTAAATTTTGCATAGTTGTCAAAAATCTTCAGTTTGCACTTCTTTGGCAGAGGTACTGAATTTAATCATATTTAACTTAATTATTATCATCAATAATCATCATAAACTAATAATTTTGTAACCAGATATATGTAGCTTATTACACAATTATTCAAACGCCACGATGTTTATTCATTGTAAACGTGTACAAAATCATAATGGCGATTAATCTGACACAGACAATATTTTGTTACTATACTAAAACCGTTGCGAGATCCGAACGTGGCGTGAAATGGCCAGTTAGTGAGTAATATCATGTTATTTGGAGGCGAGGAGGGTTGTGGCAGTCGTGACGACGTCGCAGTCTAGCCTCGGTCACGAGCCGCTCTGCTGACCCGACTCCGACTGCTTTCCTCTTCACAAGCAATAAATACTTATTTATGACAAACATTCCATGTTACGAGTACATATTACTTTTCAAATGATTTCAATCCGTTTCATTCACCGTATATCGGATTTATCCTTTGTTTTCACAAGCTGTTGTTTGTTGAACACGACACGATTGGTGCTTCCAACGTAAAGTGCAGTTTATTTCAAGTTTGAATAAACAGAATCATTTAATCACATTCTATCAGAAATAAAATTGGACGTTTCTACTCAAATGAATATTACTTATGTGCATAGTAAAATATGATGTCAATGTGTCGATTATGAAAAACTCATTAACTTGAATATTTAGACGAGTTATTCACACAGTTTATATACTAAGTGATGTGATGTCTTAATATTAAATATTAATGATAATGTAAATGAAACACAGATTATAGACGAACTCTTCGTTGCGAACTCAACTGGGCGCATTAAAGTAATGCCTGTTGCATACAACTGCAATTTTATTAACATTTTAGTGAAGGTAGTCATGAGGCTGGGAAACTACACAATCGGTAATCAACAAGCACGTGAATTATGTCGGTACTAATGCATTAAATTACATACATCACACAGACACTCTTACAGGCTTATGAAATATATTTATACATTAAAAGGACTTATAAATGAGAATGAGCAAAAGGTTTAATTTATTCAAAGGATTTCCTCATTTGGATGCATCTAAAATTTTCAACTTGACTATTTATATAAATCATAAAGTAAATACATATACTAACCAATTAAGTGAGTTTGAAAATTGTTCAACAGTTTGTCAGTGTATTTATCAAATAGCGTGTTATAACTAAAAATTTAAGCAGTCGTGTGCTTTCCACAGTTCCCTTCTGTTTTAAGGAATATTATTATCACTGTTACTATATCATATTAGAAATTGTCTTGTTTGATTCATACCTTGTATTGTATTATATACATTTCACTAAGGAAAGCGTGGACGAATGGTAATTAGTATTGGTAGGTAATACCAACAAGTTCTAAGAATGCTGTGCTAATTAAGTACAAGCTAAAGAGAAATAGCTATTTCCATTAGTTTTAGTTGTCTAAACGTACACTAACATAAGTATTTAGATAGTAGCTGCATTCTGTAATTAAATGGAATGCTTGAGTTCATTTGTATTTGTATGTTTTTGAATTATGTTTAAAATAATAGTAAATTTATAGGAAACTCGTTTCTTTTTTTTAATTTCTTTATTGCATGAAGGTTTTAATAGAAAGTTTTATTGTTTACTGTAGCTAAACATGCCAAAGAATGTCGCTTGGATATTGATTGCCTCTATTAATAATAAAAACCGCCTTTTATACCTCAGAAGTAATTACTTTATGACCGTAAAGTTATAAATGAAATTCATCACTATTTTCTCTTGTCAAACTATACGGATAAAATATGTTGTTGTCACTACAAAAAAAAATACTGTTTTTTTTTAATGAAAAACTAGTATAAAACAAATATAATATTTCAATTAGCTACTTAAGATTCAAACTTTATAATGTTATATGCTTTACGTACTTCAGTTTATAGAATTATTGCGAAGAGAAATATTTATAGCTCGTATATTTCCATAAATAGCTACTTATTTAGTGATCATTTTGTAAACATTCAACTGAACGTTAGTCTAATGGACGTTTGTCTCAATATAAGAAATTATTACATTCCAACAGCATACTGTGTAAATTGAACTCTGATTCTATATTATAAAGTTACCGTGAGAACATTTGTACTGCGCCCTGGTCAATATATTTTGCATATATCTCATGACTGTTATTAATCTCAGTTACATTTTAGAGCTAAGTATTAGAGACGCATTAAGAGAGAGGAATATAAAAATGATATTTAAAATACATCAATGCAATGATTTTGCAACTATATTCCATTGATTTCAGGGGTTATTTTTGTGTGAACATAATTTTAGTTCCATTAAATATATTGAAAAGTGGCAGTAAAGAGAAACGTTTGAGTCTTTTTCTGAAAGCGTTATACCTAGTCAATAGTTATTTGGCATGCTTCATGTTTATTTGGTAAAGAAGTCCTAAGGATATAAAAAATATTAAATTAACAAATGCTTTCAAAGATAATACTTATTCATTGTTAGGTTTTACTTTGATTTAATAGTCTGAAATATAAAAAAAAGGTATCGAAATGTTATAAATATAATAAGAAATATAAATGACTCGTCTAGGACGTTGTGTATTACCGTTATCTTTGAGGAAGGCAGATGGGCACGATACTGGAGTGGTCCAAGAAGAGCACTGTTTTACACGGACCGGTTCTTAGCACGCCTACGGTTTATTCTATGATATTATCAATAAATTATCACGAGGATCATGTTCTAATGTTGAAGCTTTCTTCTGTTATTTCAAAACCATGGGAACCAGCAAATAATTTTATACCGCTTGCTATCATCAGATAAATTTTAATTACAACCCACATTGATTATATTCTGATTAAGTAAATATAAAATATTTTTACGATCGGCATAATGGCATAGATTTATATGTTGCATGTATCATTTGAAATACAAAAACCGAGGTCGTCTTCTTTCCTAAATTATTGCAACCGTAGGTAGATATGCTAATCACCGAAAGAAGCTCAATAAATAAGACATCGGTGTATAATTTCGAAAATAAAATTGCATGTCATTTCAGGGCGTGGTGGAGACAAAATTATAATTTCATGATTTATAATACCGTAATAAAATCTCTTATTTTTTTTATTCGTTTTCCCTGTCGTGAACGGGTGCAGGAGTTGTGCAAGAGCAACAAATTTAATCTGAATCGTGTTGGTGAATTCGATGTGTGATACAATGCCGTCGACTCTTAAATCGTTCCAAGGGGCGTGCGGAGCTTATGTTATTTGAAAGCTTCATAATGCATTTTTGCAAGCGGCTTGCGAGAGTGACGCAAGGATGCCCGCAGAACTGGTCCAACCGGCTTCAGATCTGGGCCAGAGCCATCTCTCAGCTAAGATATTACCGCTAATAGATATTAACATCCACACGCTAGCGGATTGCCACCGCGTTTATATCTTCAATTTTCCTTTATGAATATAATGAAGCGAAAAATTAGAACATCAGTCTCTAATGGTATTAGGGTCAATTTAAATAAGTTTACATAATAATGATTACAGTTGATTTGTTTTATTTTTAGAACTTTCATCAATGTATAAGTACTTAGAATTTTAAACAAATTTAATAAATGGTCTTATCTAGTAATTGGCATTAACAAATTACGTGTTCTTCGTCTTGTTTACCGTAAAGTAGAATTGTGTTTCGTATTAAAAGGAATATTTCTGTTCTCATTGCACAATTCATATTTCACTAAGTGCTGATATTTCATTAAATTATATTGAAATCGTGAAACGGTGCCTCCACTCGATTGATTGAATCGGTCTGTGATCCGCTGCGCGTGCGTCCGTCTGTCTAACCATTATTGATTTGTATCGTGATACCATTTACATTATACGCCACTTGCTTCTTTCATCAAAGACAATAGCATATTTTATTACATTTCTGAAATATGAAGTCCATTACCAACATTTCTATTGATTGATATATTATGAGTAAGTTGGTGCATTAGTTTTATTTAAGTTATTACTGCATTTAATGAACTAGAAAACAAGCTGTCCATATAACTCATTTTATTATGTGATAATAACTTTATATACCAATAAAGGTTCGTATTCAGGATTATTTATTACTTGGCTCCCTTTTATTATAAGGTTGTAAAGATATAATATCTCTAGTGACATATCATACATACGCGCATAGTTAGCTCAGTTCCGATAAATCTAATTTATTAGGAGCTCGTGCAATCATGAGCGTGTACCCAGTAAACACTGAGTTTATCTTGGTAAATAACTAGACAGGGAAGATTCATTAGGCGTCGATCCGTGTCGAGCCGCGCTGTAATCGAAGCAATTGTTCTCCGGTGGAAATTCAATTATTAGTTCAAAGAAGCCGCGTGAAAATAGATAACATATGGACGCAATTGGGTTACTTAGATTTGATATGAATGCAATTTATGTTCTATGTTTAATTAAATACAAATGAATGTCTTTAGTCTATGTAATAAATCGTTAAAATCGCCCTCCGTCCGCTGTGAGATATGGCGGCATCGTGCGCCACGCTTGTTGTCATTTTGATAGAAACTGTTCGAGGGTAGTTCGCTCTCACGGTCTGAATGACCGAATTGCATATTATCTTGTATATCGTTCAAAGTTTTACATTTTGTAATTCTGAAACTATAATACAAAATAATGATTTATAATATAAACAATAAATTATTTATTAATTCAAGATAACGCAGTAGATTATTGCAATATTGCATCAAATAAATTTATTTCTCAGACGTACCTACCGTGATACTGAGCCGGAGAAAATTTATACAATAGCATTAAATTGAATTATACGAGAGCAACCTCTTAAGGGGCCTATAATGGCTTACAATTATGCTGTTCCCAACCAACCTCTAAACTCTTCAATAAAATTCCTCACGTGGAATACATAAGCGCCCGACAAGAGCCACATTGTAAATCGGGAATATGGAAAACATGATTCTAACTGTAAATGTATTTGTAACGTATCCTTCTATATGGTCTTATACATTTTGCAATTGTCTTGTGTCATTAAATATTCCGTGGTATAAATCAAACCGTTATCAGGAGTCGTCGCTGTGTTACATCGCGGGGGCTTAGAGAAATAATTTAGAGTTATCGATACCTCGGATTACGAACAACGACGAATAGGAACGACATCTCTCCCTGAGAAATTATCTTACCATAGTAAAGCTTTAAATGGATTTAAGCTGTTTCTGTAACTTAGTGAAACAGATGTCCTTTGAGGGGGTGTAAAGGTAATTTGCAATGGCTATGTTAAGAATATTAAAGACGTTCTTGAGTATGGTATTCATATTTTTTTTTCATTTATTTTGCTTCATATATCTAAGTAATTTTTAAGAAATATATTCTGAAAAGAATATTTTGCTACATCTGTTGTTCTACATGTTTAACCGTGATTTCAATAACATAAAATTTTGTTATTAATCTAATGTTCGTTTTTCTATATGTTACTTTAATATTCTTTTACCTCAAAAGGATTCTTTGTAAATCTTTTCTAAGCACAAAATTTTTTGAACTAATATTCTAACTCATACATATCGAACAGGTTTTGGTGGTTAAGTTACAACTCATTTGAAGAATGAGGAACACTGCCGAAGCCGGTTATGCTAATAAGCATACCCGAGCTAGATAATAGGATAATGTGAGTAAATTCTACTTTAAAATAGAGATTATAAAAAGAGCATATCATATTTATAATTAACAGCACTTTACCAAAAAAAAAACAGCTATTGTATATAATGTATTTCGATTGAGTATGTGTTAGCGATAACCCAAAAACCATACGTCAAATTAATTTATTAGTTGTGCATTAAGCTTAGTGCAATAACTTAACTCACTCAGCACATAAATTATGGATGTAATTAATAGATTGATTAATATAGATATCTCTGTTATTAACAACGGTCTAGAAAATTATACACAGTTTTAAGACAAGCCGTATTTCCATAATTTCATTGTGGTTAAGGTTTAGGTTATAATTACAAGGTAAACTTTAATAGATTTATATATATACATATATAGATACTATTTTTGCATATGACATGATTAACAACTTAATTTGGCTTAAAATAATTACCCTATCCATCGGTAGATACTACGATTTTTTTTTTAAATGGACACTGTTTTTACTACTTTGGCTTTTTAAACAAAAGCTTTTATAAATTGATACGTATGGTTTCCTAAGAAGAACGAAAAAAAAAATTTGATGGTAGAAGTTAAAATTAAAGCTCTACTCAAGACAAAATATATATTAAGAATGTTTTTCTTTCAAAGTCTAATATATACCAAATTGCAATCATAGGGAAATTATTTCGGACCTATATTGCTTAGACTTAAGTACATACCTATCTACAATTAGATTTAATGATAATGTTCGTTGTTACGAAGTAATCAATTAAATCGAAGTAGCTTATAATCAGCCATCTCAGATACGAGTAGAAAAGTTTTCAACCTGCATACCAAAAATTGAGATTTTCAGAATTGTGGATAACTCTCAGATCCCTTACTGGTAACAAACTGTAACGGTTTTAAAACATAAGTATAATAATCTCTAATAATATAAAATTCATTTCTATATTATCTTCTAACAGCTATAATTTTTATGCTGATTCAAAAGCACTAGCAATAAATTAAACTCGGTACTTTATTATATTAATAAAGCTAGTTAAAAATAAAAAATAAAATATGTTATAAAATTTAAGTAATTATGTTTGTTAGACAAGCTCATCGTTTTGTAAAAGAATTACTTATACAGCGAATGCATAAGGAAAAACCCAAAATAAAAATAATATAACATTCATTAAGAAAAAATAATTTTCCAATAGTTTATCCCTGACCTGAACGGTTATATACTTAAAAAATATGTCTTAAATTCCCTTTAAATAATTAAAATTTCTTACGAAACTATCGGTACGGAAAGCGAAGTATTCGTAAAGAATTCATTAATCTCAGCGGTTAATTTTCTTTGATCATTATTCACAATGTTTATTTGAGATCACTTGGACACCTGTTTTTAATGTATTTACATATAATTGAGAGCATTCAATTAATTATACTCAAGTCGTATGTCACGGTACGGTTTAATTAAAAAGTGAATGAGCGATCGATTCGTGTTTCAGATTACAAGTAGGTATATTTAAAATATATATTATGAAACCGTTTTAAGAAAAAAAATTATATTAAAATCGTCCTCGAAACTGATTTAAGATATCGGTGTAATATCTACCGCCCATCTGTTACATTCATAACACTTTTGACATTTTTTGATTCATCTTATGATATTTAAAGTACGTAATGTTTCGTAATCTTGCGTTTCGTCACATTTAGTCTTCGTTGTCAGATGAACCATGTGCTTGATTGTTATTGGGACATTATTTGCATATACCTAAACCGTGAGATTCCGTTCAAGATTTTGGTGCCATTTTACTAGATAATAATTACGATGTGCGAATATTGTGGTTCTTTAGATTATGCTTTGACAAATCACGACTTTGCAATTCCAATGCAGGAGATTTAATGTATGGGCGGCAGTTTGCATTCTAACCGCGACCCGAGCCACCTCTTTCTTAATGCACGCTTATTTTAGCTTTTCAACCTTTCATCTGTTGCTGAGTTTGGAACATAAAACAATAAACATAAAACCAATAGTTATAGCGCTGATCGCGTCTAATTACGATAGTTTAGTTAATAGGCAATCATTTTGAATGATGCAAGACTTGTTAAGCTGTTATATTGACGTATCGAATGCTAAAATTATAATATTTCGTTGAAACAAATGAAGGTATTAGGAAATGCTTATGCACCATATGGAATTCCATAATTTGGTTGTAAGTATGCCGTTGCAAAGATGTTTTTTAGGAAACAAACTCTGCAACTTAATTTATTGTCAGGAAAAACTGCTGACTATTGTTTCTGGCACATCTATACGAGCACATTGTCTGCCCTAAGAGAAAGATCTTTATATTTGTCTTTGCTTTAAATATTGGAAATGTCTGAGTATTTTCCATTTTTGTATCCAAAATAATTTTTGATACCCACTATGATTATACAAACAGAAATCGATTAAATCTAATAAACTGTGATTGACCCCAGATCAAACAACCAGGATCTTTTCACATGAACGTAAAACATGACAGTGAATTCATTGGTCGTAAATAAAACGAAATATTGCCCCATAACTCTTTTAATCACAACATATACCCAATGTAACCTGTAATTAAATGCGAATAGATACCATAATGGTTCTACCTTTAACGAATTCAAACCAGCTCAGCACGACAAGCAACGGTGAAGCTAATTAAAACATCTCTCATGGCAAATTCGTATCAGAGGTACAATTTATGGTGTACTCGTGTGCTTTGTTTAAGTTTCCTAATGAAATTGCATTAACGAGACTGGCTTTGAGGGGTTCGCGTTATGTGAGTTATGGGCTGGACGGCATCAGCCTCGGGCGTGTTTCTATTCAGGGATTACAGCGAGGGGTTACGTAAGATTCTGTTGAAGTGGTAAGTGGTAGGAGGCGGGGCGGTGAAAGGGCTGGGCGGGGCGGCGTGCTCGTCGCCGCCCACCACATTTCACCACCGCAGCCTAGCGACGCTCCTCGTGCAACCTACTTCTATCGACAGGTTCGCTCTTGGTGTTCCATTGTGTGCCAACATCCTCGAACAATGGTCTTTCGAAACGTAAAGATAAGATTTACGTTCTACATATCTCTGGTAATTGCGACTTTAACGGAAAGGTTTATTTTAATATCTATCATTATATATTTCATTTGGTTAATAGAATTTAATGTAAAATACTATAAACGGTACGACCACATTTACATATTAAGATACAAAGCCGAGCTTTCATAGCGATTGTAGGTGCTCAACTCATTTGATCAGACAGTTAAGAAATGACCAGTGCTAGGGTAATTGCGTTGAAATGCATCAATTTGTAGCACGTTTGCGACTAAGTAAGACTTCGTTCATCTGTACTGTTAAGAAACAGCATTATTCTTATAGCAGCCGCAGGGTACGTATTATCTTGTGCTAGAGGCGGCTCGCGCTGTCCGCTGGGCCACAACAATACATGAATTTAGTAACAACGTGTCTTACAGTAAACCTATCGGCAACGCTATATATTTCCTAAAATGGCTCGTTATCATATTTCTAGCCAGTTGACGTTGGATAATCTCAAACGTGAAATATGTCTCAATTTTAGGTTAAATTGTCTCGCTAGCGAATGTATAGGTACTTATATCAAACGAAAATGCATATAAAATGTTATCTTAAGGAAACAAAAGTGTTTTTTCATATTATCATGATAAAATCTATCGTAGTGAGTGACTGGTCTTCTTAAAGCGTCAAATCTTTTACTATGACTCACAATGAACGTCATTTCAATTACCCAACAAATAACTGTCCTTTATTCAGAATCTAATTTTAAATTCAACTACAATACCTAATTGAACTGGGCGTTCCTTGGCACGAGCGGTTAGCCATTCATCTCGTCATCACAATACCTTGCTTACAATACTTTTACTTACTCTAGTAAAATTAAAACATTGACTAACTCTTAAACTATTTGCAAAATTCAACCTTGATAAAATGTCTAATTAGATTAATTCAAAACAAATTATAACGGTGTAAAGTCAGCCTGACTATGCTGTGCCCATATTTTCACGACGATGTCACAGATCCCAAAAGGTCGCTGAACCAAAACCCCATTGTTTTCTGTTGCGTCAATGTATCGTCTGCCTCGGGCTACAATGAATTAAATTTGTATCTTACTATTGTTGCAGAGATTGCGTGACTAATTTATTTTATATATTATTTTACAATCACTAATTCTGTATACCACTACAGGTGAGTGGAAGATATTTGTGTCCCTGTATTACGCTGATAATAGATTTAATGTCTAATAATAGATTTGATTATATTTCAAATATTATTATAACTTAGACAAATAAATATACATTTTATTTACAAGATATAAAGATATCTCCTTTTTATTATAAAAAGTCATACATTTTGCGTATTATTTATTCGTACTGTGCGGTATTAAACTTGCTGTCGCTAAAGCCTTTTAATGTAATTTTAATTCCTTATAGTTAATACAAAGCTTTTGTCTCCGGAAGTCCTCTTATAAGGTAAAATGTTTTGGAGAGACGCACAAGTGAGCACGAATTGACAATAAGAGTAAAGTTCAGCCCGGTTCAGGACTCCGCAAGAATGTCGGGCGCAGCCGCGGGGTGAGCGTTCAGCGTTCTGCTAGGTGCCGATACCAACTTACACAAAATCACGATTACTATTTTATATTGACGTTTCTGAGATATTGTGCTCGTGGTTGATACTATCTCGGTTACATTATTAATAAAGTTCTTATAATATGAGTTTCTAAAATCAATTTGTGATTACGAAAATGGAAATCTTTATGATATGTTATTTATGGTGTTCGTATTATTAGTTTTTGAATTACAATTTAAATAATAGCTTCCGTCGTAATCCTGCTATCATCGTATTATGTCAGACTATTGTTTAGTTAGCGGAAAGTGATTGATGATAATAATTTCTAATTCACAATGGCCACCCGCCAAAGGCGTATACGCGTGCTGGCGAAAGTGGTGGAATTCAAGAAACTCCGTTCTCACATGACCCTGGGGTCAACTGCGCACATTCTGACACATGTCAATTAAGGCACTCACCGCCGCCGGCCCCGGATTGAGTGCTTGGACATGTTTGTGGAAACCCTACGTCCACCGGATTGATTCATTACCTTTCGAATACTAAAGACGAATTGTTGATCATTTAATATTTATAGAATTTGATTTCTATCTACCAGAATATATTGCTTGCATTAATTTCTTAAATATCATCAGCGAACGTTGAGCAGCCAATACGACCATAAATCTAAAGTGAGATATGGATGTGAGTACAAATGTTATTTGAGCTGTGTGAGCATACAAAGTGACAATTAGAGTGTCGGTTCAACAAATACACGTTCGAATGATATATGGCCAGTCGTTATTTTCCAAGTATATCTTAGCAATTTACCGCTTCAGAGATCGATCAGCTCCTATTATTGGAAGGGGTCGGACGTGTACAAACAACGATTTCGTGTCGTTAATCCGGCGCCCCGTCCCCGATGTAAGACCAGCGCTCACCTCACGTATCGTGAAGATAACGACCTATAACAATCATAATACAGCACTTAAACGATAAATAGACTACTTTTGGTATGCAATTTTCTAAGTTTTCATTCATATCTAAAGCTTTACGCGTACATAAAGTTATATGTGATTATCGACGTATATTATGTGTGTTGTACGTGAAGGCAATTTTATTAAATGCCAGCACTGGCACTAATTTTAGTTCTTATACAAATTAACGTTACAGCGGCTTGTAATATTTAAATTATTTATCAATTTAACAGCATAGCGTGTAAACCGTCACGTGTTCAGATTACTAATAGCTATTAGAGCATCGATTTATTTGAATATTTATAGCTAATCCGAGCCTTTTCATGCTACTGAGCTGCATTTAAGCCTTATAATAGATTCAACCTAAATACAAGGTCGTATTACGTCAATACAAGATATAGTAATATATTCGAAGGTGTTACTGCTATTACTTATTTATATACGATTTATAACTATAAATATTTAAATGATATACAAAAATGTTATTAAGTGTTTTTGAATTTTCCATTCCAATTTTAGAATTGTGTTATGTAAATAGAGGCTGGTTATAAGTTTCCGGTTAAAAAGTATCTTTCTTTTTAGTCTGTTATATAAAGAATTTATTGAAATATCTTAATTTGTTTTACTTTTATAGTTTACGGTTTTTTTTTTGTAATTGTGTTTTAAAAATAATAAAATGATTTTCGATTTGTTACTGGCTGCCCGTCATAAATATTAACACTCGACGCAAATCGAAAATTGTGGTTGTATCATTGCTGTCACGCGTCAACTTAAAATTTTCATACGACGCGGTCGTCATAAATTAATAGATTATTCTTATAATTGAACAGGCCCCTAATAAACGTGTTGATGAAACTAAAATATTTCTGATTTACTACGCGATTTTTATTAATTTAAAAACTACATAATCCCGACGTTTCGGTTAC